>JADDOH010013229.1:0-33233 GCA_016648135.1 Agrypnia vestita | reverse complement strand
ATTTCCACTTTAATAAGTCCAAAGGAGAACTGGTAGAGCCAGGTTTTGCTTAAGGAATGTTAAAATATATGACTACATATTTCTTTTTTTTATGGATTTTACAATGGAACATTGAATATAAAAATAAATGTTTTTTAAAGACATATCAAATACGAATACAATATGAAACTGTCCTATTTGAAAAGAGCAATACTCACAATATGGATGGAGTGCTAATCAGCGCAGGGCCCCCGATATCCTGGGGGTACTTGAACATCAGGAAGAAGTACAGATGACCAATCAGGATACCTACCAGCTCCATGATACCACTAGAAGTAGAGAAAAGGCAAAATGTTTATTATTTTAAAGAAATGCTTCCGTGGGGCATTATTTACATTGAATCATAATCGTAGAAACAGTGTACTCACCCTCCGGAGATGACCAAGTTGAAGGCAAACAGCACCCAGGGCAGATACATGGCCTTGAAGCGTGTCCCGAACCAGAAGGACACGATCATGTCCTTGTTTAGCTGGCACCAAACGTACAAAACTGACAGCACCATTGGATCCATCAAAACCTGGTATTAAAACAGCCATAAGTATTTCACTTGCGGGTTTTCTTCGCCATCAGATAATAAAAGAATTTCTTCTGAATTATTCGTGTTATACGTGATATTTTAACCCACATTTCAATAATATCAATATAATATATACATTGAACGATTTCTATATTTGCTTTGGAAATACAAATACGGAAATCGTTTAATAATAAAATAAATAAAGTATTGATAAAATCAGATTGACAAAGCTTTGTTTTGTTTTCCTGCAAAGTTCGAAAAATCACTTACGCCCTTTTGGCTGAGGACCCTCGATATGTAATATGGCAAAATATTTTTTAAGTATTCTGAACCTCGTAAATCCAAATGTAACGGGGCCCAAAAAAACATTTCGAATTACGCGGAATCCCGCAAATTCAAAATTAAATGTACCAACAAAAACATCAATTGTGAAATTTGCCAAAAATCTTAAAACTTATGAAAAAACCGTTCATTTTGTAAAAACTTGCTTATTTTTGCACATATTCCAAAAAACTGATGCTGAAAATTGATGTCCAATGAATTTAAATGCTTACGGGTATTTCACCAATGAGCCCCACGATGACGCACAGCAGCCAGTTAAAGATGAGCATGAAGCAATAGTCAGCGGGGCGGCCGGCAAACAGACCGGTCTCCAGACGCAGAGAGTAGTTGTACAGGAAGTAGCAGTTGATCAGAAAGTGAAACCCGGTTGCCGGACTGATGGGGTAGTAGAACACGGCCGTCAAAGGTCGCCATATCTCAAAACAAAATTAAAAAATGACTCCAAGTCCAAATTCATAACAATACCTGTACATGATATATTAAATTTTTTATTATTATTAATTAACATAGATGTCAATAGTTCTTAATAATTTAAAATGTTAAATTTAGTATCTGATTTGTGTGGCATCATTTATTTCATGATAAATTCTATGCTGAATATTGAAACTACACGGTGTGAATTTTCTATAACACATATACATGATTGAAAATGCATATTGTAAATATTGCGTATCAATGTTTGGTTTATAATTTATAACACCAATTTTTGTTTAAAATTCCATTGTGATAAAAACTGTTAAGGGGCCATTCTAGTATTACGTAGGCAGAATTTTAGTAATTTTTAACACCCCCCCCCCCTTGTCAGCAAAAGTAAGCAAAGCTCTTACTCCCCCCTCCTATGCTTACGTAATCATTGGTATATATTTTTTATTTGATAAGTATTTATAGTTTGTATACCCGCAAGTAGGGTTGCCATATTTTGTGTTTAAATCAGTACCTACTTAAGTTTACAAAAAAAGATGAAAAACATAAATATGAATAGCGCGCGCAGTTATTTATCTTCTTCGGTTCTTTCTAACTTAATCATAAAATGTCGCGTGAGAGTGAGTAAGCAATATCAATTATTTTGGGGAATCCCTGAACATGCTTTTCGCTTTCGGGTATAGACAAGTAGGGTTGCCATGTGTGTTCAAATCAGAACCTACAAAATTTTGCTGAAAAATCAGAAAAAGTAAATAAATATTGTTGACGTAATCACCATTCAGACCCCCCGTCCCCCATGTCATCAAAAATAAGCAAAGCAAACACCCCCCTGCCCCCCTTTGCTGCTTACGTAATACTTGAATGGCCTCCAACACAATGTTATTGGAAGTTTATACAAATTTTATTTATTTTAAATATAATAATTGTATACAGTACCCGATCGTTTTTCATTTATAAACCTAAAGTCTTTACACAGAATGCTATGTCATATGTTTTCAACATTCAGAAAATCTACTAGAGTATGTCATGTGTCTTAAAAATTAGACCTATATCATATTCAGAAGTGAGCATTCAGAAATCAAAAATACACTATACATTCATAAAGAGCACTTCTATTGTATTTTTGGACCATGAAATACTATATATAGAATTTCTAAACCGTTTAAAAGTCCATCATCACTAATTTGTTTACATAATTCATTAATTTGTAACTATCTGGAATTTGGATAGGCCGTTTGTTATGTAACTTATAAAAACTCATTATATAACTTATAAAATATGATTAAATCTGTACAGCAAAAATTCCTTCATATGCTTACATTTAAGTGTAACGTAAGCAGCACTCTGCAATGTTATAAAGAGCGCCAAGAATATTTCAGTGTTGACAAATCGCAAGTTAGGAAACAAATTGGTGACTTAATGTATCCATATAATATAACTCAGCAGAAACTGAGTTTATGATAGTAAACGAAAATCAAATTTTTGCAGATTCAACAGTATAGTTTGGGACCGTCTATATATCTATTTGTATACATATCAACCATTATTTAAATGATTAATATAAGTAAAAAATATTCATATTTATCCAACATAAGACTTGAAAAAAGTCTACTTGTACTACTGCACAGGAACGCACCTTATGGGAAAGTTAGTATTTAACTGAAAATGGCACATAGGTTTTGTTTGATAAATAATTTTCTTTATGGTAAAAAATGATCTTGGCCACTGATGAAGAGTAAATCAGGTTTAAATATTTAAACAAAATTCTGCATTATTTGAGCATTAACAAATGACATTTATGAGTCAGTCATGGCAACCATTTACAAATTACTGTCCTCAGTATATGCAAGTATTCCTTGAGAATCAATAAAGTGTGATGTACAATCATAATCTATAATAATGCCATACCCATGACCAGATCATAAAAATGATTACAATATCTTATAATCAACAATGACAATCCAAAAAAAATTACAAAAATTAAACTCTTTATAACTATAAAAATACATAACCAATTTAGTACCTGGCATTCACGGAAGAGGGGTTCAGAGAAAAGCATCATATAATATGGTTTTAACAGTCCAAATCTTCCGACTAAGCTGAATCCGATTGTCAAACTCAGCCAGTATTTCGTAAAAAAAGGAAGTCCATTATACCAATCCTTAAAATCTGCCATGATTAATATTTTATAGAAAACTCACTGTGCACAATTATAAATTACTAGAAATAATCATATATGTTATTATGTTAAATCTAGACGAAATGTCAAGATTGTGGAAAGCTCTTCAATCGTTTCCGAGTGCAGTCGACGGCGACCACGACCGAGAACCACTTAAGTTTGAAACTCTGGATAACTATGACGTGGATAATTCAACCCGTGAAATATCCCGACTTAATCATATAGAAATATAGGACGCAAAGGAAACATCGGGGTGGGCGAATAGTACACGTGTACCCTTCGAATTTGTCAAAAACTGCTGAAAAATATGTATTTTGTTATCAATGAAGTTAGTAGCGAACAGTTTTGCAATTGGACGCAATACGTCATTTGATTTTTGCGCTTAAGTATATTTAGGTACCTACCCAATAATATAAAATTAGCTTTGTAAAACTAGTACAAAAAGTTTGTAAAACATATAGATATATTATACTTCTTTTACAATAACGAAATTACCTAATCAGAAATTAGAAATCTGAACCTTTACACCCCAAGCAAAATTCGTAAACACCGAAGACATTCGGATTCGTTTTGCTAATAATGTTGATCCTAAATAATTAACTTAAATTACAATTAGGAAAATATATTATATATTTACATACACTACTATAATTTGAACAAACTTACGACTCTAGCGGCAATATAACTGTCCTCACCTAAAACCCTTTACGAGGATACGTTTTTTTAACTCTAACTTGAATATATTTGAAAGAAAGGATATTTTTTTTTAAATACTTTTCATGGATTTTCTCATTAATTGTATAAAAAAAGATATTTCAATGAAATAATTAAATGTTCATAAATATTTTTGATAGATTTGTTTCACCTGCCAATATGTGATTAATACTTAAGTTACTTTTATTAGTACATACTTAAGTGATTTATCTTGCTATATTTCAGAGCTTTTAAATCATTTTACTGACGCGGTACAGTTACCGGCAAACTTCTTGAAATTCTTTGGCGTGGTGGGGGAATGCGCAGAAGACGAAATTTGGGTATCGTTGGTGGAAAGGTAGATGCGCAAACTTCCCCCCACTACGCCGTAGAATTTCAAGATGTTTGCCGGCTACTGTACATTCTGTCAAATTCCCTTGGTACACCAAGCGTGACTTGCTCTAAAACTCGCTATAAAAAAGTGCGATTCCTAAATATTGAGAATAGTGTGCGATTGAAAAAAAAAGTTTTCACTTCTTTAAGTGACGCATGCAGCTTCAATTGATAACGCAGTTAACAGGAATTTGGCGGTAAATTACGGGTAAAACAAGTGGTGTAAATAAAAAAGACCTAAGAATCGACTATTTTTTTTTTAAACTAATAGATACGTATATGAGCTGCCAACAATGATTATTAAATTACGCCAGCTGGTTGCACATATATTTATCTTTGTCTTGGGTATGTTTGTTTAATATAATGATTCTTACATTATGTTTTGTAGATAAAACTTAAGAATAATTTTCGGCACTGCAGAACGCTCGCGATGTATCAGTATGTTGCAGTTTTTATGGAATTTTACGTATTAAAATCAGTTTTGGCTTAATAAGTAATACATTTCAAGCCGCCTACGTAGCTCAGTGGGCATGATACTGCTTTCTCACACCGAGGGTTTCGGTTTTGATTCCCGATGAGGTCACATAAATCTATGTGATTTATTCAGGCGCGGGGATTTTTGCAACGCAACGACTTCTGTAATTGGGCATCTTGGCCTATTTCAACGTTAAAAAGTATCGTAAATTCATTTAGAGTAAGTTGAGCCAATTTATCTCAAAATAGTACAAAACTGTACAATTAAATAAAGATACTTCATAACATACTGATGATATAATAAGTCCAAAAATATTCATGCGATAACAGCGTTAATTATCATATAACTTTTATTAGATTATTTATATTTAAGATAATATAGATTATAGTTTAGTATACGGAGTAATTGTTTTTCAAATTATTTATTCAAAAATACCCCTCTCCAATTAAACACACATTAAAGTTTCATAGATATTTTTATCGCTGACATCACCGTTCGCCTCTCTTTTCCGGTGTGTCAGGTAAACGTAACCTATGTTTTTCGGACTTCTATCCAAAATCTTTAAATTACAAGTTCATCCTATCGTTATTTTCCACTAAAGTTTTCAAACAAGCTTTCAAAGATGTGTTTTAACCCTGTTATATGTTTATTTCAGCTCAGACGCCATTCACAACCATGTCCGACGTCGAAGTGTGAGTAAACTTCATGCCTCTCTTTAATGTCAATGCCTGTGTTTAAATTAAATTATTTTGTTTAATGTTTTTAGAATCAGTTACAATATTGAGTGTTTGTAAACGTCAATGTTTGAAGCTAATTTTTAGTTATGAATTACTTATTTTTCCGTAGTAAACATTCGATGACATGACAACAGGCTAGGCTCCCTTTTCGATCATCTGATCGAGCTCAAATAATAACGTTGGAGTAGTTTTGCTTGGTTGATTTTGATATAACATTAGTGCGTTAAGGTTCTATAAATTTGCATGATTTATTATATTTTTTTGTTTTATTTTAGTGAAGTTCCCGCGGCCCCAGTGTTGGGTGGTGGACCCCTCGATGTGAACACAGCCCTTCAAGAAGTTTTGAAGACAGCCCTTATTCACGATGGACTCGTCCATGGGCTTCACCAGGCCGCCAAGGTTCTAGACAAGTGAGTTGTTTATAATTTTGTAATATAATAAAGAAAATTAAAACCTGCATTCACATGATTCTAACCTTCAAATGTTTTTCTAAATCATGTTTTATAACAATTTAAATAAACCTTTTCAGTGTTTAACTACAATTAAATGTATACTTTAGTGGTAAACAAAAAGTTATTTCTTTATGGTTCCAGCACATTTGTTAACCTGTATCTTGGTAAATATTAGGTTGATGTGGAAGTAAGTTCTTTTTTCTAAGAACTCTTTTGTAAACACTCCTATGACAATACCAATTGTTTCCTTGGATTTGTATTTTGTATTAGTCATTTACTACTTATCAACGCTGCAGAGTTCAGATGTGGAACTCAAAGAAGTGTGTTTTCAAATACGAATTAAAAAGAGGGACAAATGTTGTGAATTGTTTGGAACAAATTGTAATGTGTTCGGATCGAAGGCATAGTCCAAGAATATGGTCCCGATGAAAATGAGTATTTCACTACATAGTTGAATGTCCTGATTACAAAACGAAAGATAAATATAATATGAAAGGTAAATAATTGACTCTTAAATAATGAGTGTTAAATTAAATAAGCTATTACGCTCTAAAGTTTCGAAAAATTTGCTGTAAAAATTTTGTACGCAATATCTGAGGAAACAATTCTTTTTTGTGTATTTCTCGAAACAAAACAATCACATTGTAAAAAGGATATTCTAGGACTAAATTTAAAGAAAGATCTATCAAATACAATTTATTTGTAAAACAATAATGGAAAGTCGCACAAAGTCCATATACTAATTTTGCATTTTTGATTTTTTGGGACAACTTTCCTATAATGACATATGTATTTGTTATATGCTGGAAAATATAAAATAAAGGTAAACGATATCTGGAAAATTACATTCGGGATGCGACGTTCTAACCTGAAAGACAAGAATATGACAGTTAACCAATATATCATAGACAATGTATGTACTGTACATGCTTCTGTAATATAAAGTCTGTGACTTGATCCAAACTGGAATATGACATTTTTCAAACTAAAAGTAGATTTTTAAAGCAATATTAGGTATATAGTGAGAAAGTAAATATTTCCGTATTTCGTACAGTGTTTGACGTATGCAGCGCATGCGCAATTGCGCAGTGACAGCTAGATTGACCAGTACCAAAAAATAGTATGCATATGGCGAGATTCATAGACAATTTTAAATCACATATACATATTATAAATTAGTGAATGTGTATAATAATAATAAATATATTATTTTTTTAAGTGACTTGTAGATAATATTTTATATGTATAATATTATCTGCATGAATTTTAAAACAATCTGTACTTCTCGCTACTTTATACGATTTTGCCTATTGTGTTTTTTTATGCTGACACAAAACATGTACAAAACTTACACTGTTCATAGCACACATTCATATTATAAGATAACTTTGAATTATTTTATTATTTTCAATTACCATTACACTGTATTGATTAACAATGTAAAATGTTTACAAGAAATATAAGGAGGGAAACTGTATGTATATTTAACTGCAATTTTTTGATACGATTTTATGAAATGAAAAAAATATTTTTTTTATCCAGTTGACTTGGCAATAAATTCAAAACAACATTTGCTTTGATTCAACCTGTACTAGGTTGGATTATTGCAGAAATATCGTTCTGTGTCCTATCGCAGGGTGGTCTCGCTTTGTTGCCCACATAAATGCACGTGTCATAGTACCAACTGATTCTCAATTCTTGATTATTTGGTCTCCCATTAGTGCTACAGCCACCTACTCGGATCTCCAATTCTTCCATCATAGTTTGAAGCTCACATCTAATAAGCGTCACAAAGTAAAGGGTTTTCTATACCTTGTAACTAGGAGGTCCCAGTCCATTTAGGCCAGGTTGCGCCATCTAAAGTAAAGGTAAAAAAAGTTACTCGAGTAACTTTTTTTTACTAAAACGGGTTGCGCCATCTATGGTAAAAATATTTAAACTCACCGAAGTACATACATGAGTAACTTTTTTTTTCTCTCCAAGATAGGTGGGTAAAGGTAAAAACGTTGGTAAAAAAAATGGCCATCCTCTCACAGCTGATTTGAAGATGTGACATTTATCCATATAGGTACTTGTCATTTGAATTTTGTCGCTGTCATTTTCGTATTGAAATTTGTAAACATTAAAATGAATCTTTTAATTTCGCGTTATTTTAGCGATGGTTTGACGTTTTTTTGGTTTGTTTCATAGAATAAAGTGGTTTGTTTGAACTGGTTTTGAACCGCAAAACTACGTATTGCCAGTGGTGAAAAACTGAAATAAATCAAATTCCATAGACAAATGCGGTATTTGAGGTTTATTCCGCTTGGCACCCTATTAGCCTTATTATTGGTTTGACAGTGGTAAAAAAGACGTTTGTGCAACCCGAAATCGAGTTTACTCAGCTGAGGGTTAAAAAAGTTACTCGGGTCAATGTTACTCGGGTCAATGTTACTCAAACCAAATTTACTTCTGCTGGCGCAACTGAGCCTTAGTGTATGGATCCGGAGTTATATTTGGTATACCAAAGTTATATTATAACTAAATAATTAAACACTTGTGCTTTGTTAATGATTTTTATTTGTCAAACATTCATTATTACATAATTTTTCCTTCAACGATTCTTTACTTACATAAATTGTATTTGTTTTATATCTATTAATGTCTAATATAAAAAAATATATAAAAATTAGTACTTTGTAAGCCTAGGACTGATTCCGTATAGAATATTATAAATGACGTGATAAGAATTGTGAAAGGAATGTTATTTCAATTTATTTTATAAAATTCTATTTGAGTACAGCTTTTTTCGAAGCACCGAGTGCACACTGCTACCATTTAGTGTTTGTACTGAATCTTGTACCATTTTCAAGTGCACAAATACTTATTAAATGTCTTCATTATACTTTCAGGAGGCAAGCCGTGCTGGCTGTCCTCGCAGAGAACTGTGACGAGCCGATGTACAAGAAACTGGTCCAGGCACTCTGCAACGAACATCAGATTCCCCTCATCAAGGTAACTTCGTCTACGCCACTACTAAATCATTTATTAATTTATTCAATAATCTTGGGCAATAAATTTAAACAAACATTTGCTTTGATCCGACCTGTTCTAGGTCGGGTTATCGCAGAAATATCATCCTGGGTCTCATCTCAGGCTGGTTTAATTTTGCTGCCTATATAAATGCACGTGTCATAGTACCAACCGATTCATACAAGTTGATCATTTGGTCTCCCATTAGTGCGACATTTTTATCTTTATAAAATATTCCTGTTTCTACTTATATGCTAGATTCCTATAAATATATGATGGATTAGATTGTATAGACTACTATACAGTGGACCCTCAGTATTAGTGATGGTTAAACCGTTATTTTATCCAGTTATTTTCAGTACAGTTCTTTCGAATTTGTATCTGATTATGTCGATAATTGATAATTAAGATATAATTGTTGTCTAGTAGCACTGGTTGCTCATCGAACCACAAAAAATCAATTGTCAATCATTGACGCAATGAGATACAAATCTCAAATAATGGTCAGTATGTCACCGGTTAAGATACCATTGCTACCCAGTATTAGTCATTAATGTATTCCCAAGGAAAGGATGAATATCAAACAAATTTTTCTCATAGGAATTAACTAAAATTGGTTTAATCGTATACTTTTACTAAAGTTATGAAAATAGGACTAACTTGTAGTTCCTTTGAATGATGCCATTTTGCCACTAAACCAATGATCATATCTCTATGCTTGAGAAACGGAGGATGAGTGAATTTCTGCATTTGACTTGACATACTTTGCAATAAATGTTTAATGAGTCGTTCCTTCAAATCCTCAGTCACATTCATCCAGTAGTAATCTAACCCTGGTGCTGACAAATTGTACCAACAATGCAATGTTATAAATAGTCCGCACATTCCTGGAAAATTGTTCACTTGAAGTAATTTTTGTGTTGCTCTAGCGAAAGGTTAAAAGGTTAAGGTTAAGGTCAAAATATTACTTAATAACTACTACTTATTTAGTACTAGCTGTTTGTACCCGATGTCGCACGGGTTTAGGATTAAGTTGAAAATAAATTTTGGGGGGCAACAATGGTTCTATTATTTGCAAAGCCTCTAATTAAAACAATGTTTCCATTTAAACAAGGCTGTGATGGATATGATGTCTAGGGAAGAAATATGGTCTATTTTTTCCGTCGGGAAAATGTATGCAAAATTTGAGTCCAATCGGTAAAGCGGTGTAGATTTGTACAGAAAATAAATCTGGTGGAGCGATGGGTTAGAGGGGGAAATGTCGCCTATATTACCCGAATGAATAAGTTTTCAAATTTTGAGTCCAATCGGTCGAACGGTACAAATTTGCATTGAAAATATATTGGTGGGTGGGAAAGGAATAATTGGAAAAACGGTGTAGATGTGTATAGATGACAGACAGGCATTGAGTTTTATAGGTATAGATTTATCAGATGATTAGATCTTTGCCTAGATGTACTGTCAATGTTCTACAATATCAATTTTTTTATTTGATTATTTCAGGTGGACAACAACAAGAAGTTGGGAGAATGGGCGGGACTCTGCAAGATCGACAAAGATGGCAAAGCGAGAAAAATTGTGGGCTGCTCGTGCGTCGTTATCAAGGTATAGGATGATTTTTCTATTACAAATATGGGAATTAAATAAACAATATTAGGGCAGAATGCAGTAGAACTAAGGTTGTTCAGAAGAATGCAGGGCAGTTCAATTTATGAGTGTGGTAACAGCGAAGAATGAAAAAAATCAGTTGTTTCCAAATGAAAAGGGCAGAACTAAAACAAATTACAAGCAATAAGTCATATTCACGTAAAACCATAAATTTTTCCCTGCCTACAAAATACCAGTGATGATGCAGTAAAGAACCTCTGTTTATGGCCTTGCTTAGCTTGTCGAAGGATGAGCAAACCGGCAGAAATTGTCTGTTGTTTTCACTCAAAACATGTGGGACCTATCTGCCAAACTTTTCCCATTGAATGAGAACAAGATATATTAGGGAAACAAAATCAAAATTAAATATTTATCTGGCAGAATATTATGAAATATTCAAATCTGAATAATATGTTAATTATTGTGATAGGAATATTACGAGATATATGTATCTCTTATTTTGGTTTCTTTTTAAAATATATGCTTAGGAAAAAGTCATGCCCCTGGATGACAGTATACGCTCAGTTCACTTGCTATACGCTCAATTCACTTGCTCAGCCAATTCTATGTTGGCTTGAAGGGGGTCTTCGTGAATAAGATGGTTTGAGCGATCTTCATCGAATTACAGTGGTAATCTGGATGTGATATTGAGGTCAAAATTACCGTATTTGAAATGTGAAAACCATCGACGAAGCTGAACTTTCTTTCATAGCATGTTCACCGTACACTGCACAAATATCGCGAGCAGCTTTGCAACTTTATTCCCTTGATTGAACGCATGCGAACAGGGGTGTCGAAAGCTTTCACTTTCGTCGACCTGGCATTTTGAATGCCTATAATATCAATTTACCGTAAAAGTAAATGCTAGAAAATTTTCTTTCGAATGAGGTGTGTATAAATGTTACCATTTTGTTTTATTTTTGGCGTGCATTTTAAAATTTGAAGAAAAAAAAACATATATGTTGACACCTAATAATACAATGCAGTATTGAGGTCACCTGCAAGAAAACAAGTGGCGTTCAATGCAGAGATGCCTCATAGCAGAGGTGGGGCGGTATGAGTCTTCTACTTTACCGATTTACTATTTCCTCAATCTGTCTAGTCTGTATGAGTGGTTCAAAAATTAAATTGCCTTCAATCTAAAATAGAGGCAATGTGTTTGAAAATGACGTATATGGCTATTGTGATAGTTTTACAAAAATGATAATTGTTCTTAAAAAATGTTTGTTTGAGAAGCATTTTATCAACAATAAAACCATTTTTAACTTGTTTTCTAAAATGTAAACTCTTGATCACATTGTTTCTTATCCTTTCAGGACTTTGGTGAGGAGACCCCAGCCCTGGATGTCCTGAAGGACTACCTCAAGTCATCCAGCTAGGCTTAACATGTAGATTTATTTCTATTTACCATAAAATAAACCAAAAAAAATCTTAAAACACCACAGCATTTTAATTTCTTATCCTATCTAATCCTTGCCCTGAGTTCTATTCTTCATTTTTTCGAAAATGACTGAAGCACTATTTCCTCACACAATTAATTTTTTAAATATGTAATACATTGGATGTTTTTACTGAAACATTTTAAATATGAAAATTAAAATAAAGTTTTCATTTATTTTAAAAAGTATTCCCTGAAAATACGGTGGCTTGAGAAATTGAGAAGACAATTTATAAATAAACTGAAATAAAAATGAAAAGTAAACCGGCTGTTGCGTAAGCATTCACTCAAAATATATTGATGAGTTGATGTATATTACGCACAATGTAAGTGTATTGATGTCCGCTCTTCAGCCATTAGATGCTGCATGAAGTCAGCATTCGAGCACAGCAGCCTAGTGCGCGCCAAAATCACTCCTGATAGTGTCTGAAATGGGAATCTGCGCGCGGCCTCTGATAATATTTACCATATATGTGTTATTTTATGGAACAAAAGTACAACAGTAAAACCCCGTTAATTTGAAATTTTTAAAACCCACAAGACCCGAATTTCATAGTTAATTAACCCTGGTAATTCGAAATAATTGTATATTATTTATTGATTGGGCATTCACTTTGTGGAATGACATGATAATTTATAGATAAAATACTTGTGTAAGACCACTTTTGAGTTCAATGACTAGTTTCGAGAGCCACAAATGCTCTCACCTGTAGATGAGAGCACCTTGTTTGTGAAATGTTTTGCGTGCGTAATATCGTTTGACAGATATTATTTAGGTACTATGTATTTATATTTTTGATATTACGTTAGCCATTTTAATTCAGTCAAGCTTGTTGGTCTTGTGGTTAGGACACTCGCCTCGTGATCCAAAGGTCGCGGGTTCGAACCTCACTCCAGACTAGCAAGTTAGTCCTATTTTCATAGTACAAGCGTTTAGCTTAGTTTGAAAATAGTAAGAATATTGATGTGACACGTATTCCGTGTTCGCATCTCTATTTTAAAAAAAAAAAAAAAAAAATTGCTAATATTCTTTACGATTTGCCCTAAAAAGATTGCAAAAAAGTACAATTGGATATAAGATGATTGAAAAAAAATATTGACAGAATGGGAACTTTCTGTGAGTGGTAGGGCTGAATATCCCGGATTGCGTAAATAGTTTTTTTTAGCAACATGTAATTTTTGAAAATAAAGTATTAATTGTTTTTATTTTCATCGAAAGCCCATTTTTCTATACAATTTTCATTTGTTAACTTTAACTTTTACGTTTTCCTCAGTTCTACCCCATTTTTTTCTGTCCCCTGGAGAAAGGTAAAATCGAGATTTTACTGTACTGCATTTTCGAAATGATTTTTTGAATTATGCAAAAATACAGATGTTTTTCACATAATTAATGACTTTTTTCACGATTTTTGCAAATTTCGCGATAGCATCGTGATTTTTTTTTTACCTCGAATTTTGAATTAAAGGGGTTCCGCACAATTCGAAATGATTTTTTTTGGGTCCCTTGAATTTCGAATTAATGAGGTGCTACTGTATTATAATAACATAAATGTAAGAATATGATTGATATAATTAGAGACGTATTTACATACAGTAGCCAGCAAACATCTTGAAATTTTACGGCGTAGTGGGGGGAAGTTTGCGCATGTACCATTCCGCCAACGAGACCCAAATTTTGTCTTCTGCACATTCCCCCAGTACGCCAAAAAATTTCAAGAAGTTTGCCGGCAACTGTACCATATGTGTATGAATATTATTTTTTCATGTTGTCATTTTTGCCAACAATGGAAAATGAAATACATATACTGTATGTGAATATTAATCACGAAAAACCATCATTATGAATCAGCCTGACACAAGGAAATCCTATAACTTTTTAGGAAAGGAACAACCGAATGAGTCAAATATGCAGGTTTTCAATAGAGCCAAAATAAAATTTGGGAATTTCATTTGTTTACGAAATATCTCTTAGCCTTTGTTATTTTTATCTGATTTTTGCACCTGCTGAAGCAAAATTTTATTAATGTTATTAAATAATATAAATATAATTTTGATACAGCATTTGGGTCTTTCGGCATTTCTGCAGGTGCCTAGTGATTACCGGTTCTATATGTGATAATTACTCTCCAAACTATTTCCACTTGTAGTATATTAGACTTAAAGGTCCCATCCCAGCCAATTATACCATACTATAAAATGGACTGGACAAAAGCAAAGTATACGACTTTCAACATCTTTATT
The DNA here is from genome assembly GCA_016648135.1 of Agrypnia vestita. Lineage (NCBI taxonomy): Eukaryota > Metazoa > Arthropoda > Insecta > Trichoptera > Phryganeidae > Agrypnia > Agrypnia vestita. The sequence continues at coordinate 18,645 of JADDOH010013229.1, read as the reverse complement.
GATAAGATATTTCGTAGCCTTATGAATATGTAGGTATATGAGTTTTTTCATCTTAATATTTCAATTATATAAAAGATATTACGTATTTCGCTGATAAATATAATGTTCAATTAATTTCAATCAAATTTGTGATTTGTATCTACAGTATGCGTGTAAAATACCAAATGTGTCTATTAGCGCAATTTCTAATCGAATCGGTACATATTGAAAACCATTTGAAGAATGAGAAGAAACAAAAAATATCAAAAATTTGATAAAATATATCTTAAACGTAATTGTAATAAAGACAATTTTTCTATAAATTATTTTCTATAGTTTCTAATTATCGGTTGGTTTTTAACGTTCTGACTTTTGTTTCCGGTTCTAGGATGATGTGTCGATTGTCTATATCCTTTTTCCTTTTCTGATCTTCCGCTTGTGGTTTTTGGTCTATATTCTGTGCTTGTGGTGGGGTTTCGCTCAGTTAACTGAGTTATCGTTCAATCGACTCCGCCTCCGCTCTTAGCTGCGGTGCCGGTCCCAAGCTGGGTAAAATAGGAAGGATTCTCATTCAAATTTTCTGTCCTTTCCCTTATCTCTTAATACATCCCTCATATCCCTTTTCCTACACATAATAATAATAATTTTTGTATTGTTGAATGTCTGGTTATTTTCTATAATAATAACCACACATTCAACAATACAAAAATACACATCCTACATAAACAGACATACGGCCTAAAACAAAATAATTTAGAAACACTTGAAATTCATAAAAACCTAAACACAACAAATAACATAATCAATAATCAAGTACAGTAGCCGGCAAATACCTTGAAATTTTACGGCGTAGTGGGGGGAAGTTTGCGCATGTACCAGTCCACCAACGAGACCCAAATTTTATCTTCTGCGCATTCCCCTACTACGCCAAAAAATTTCAAGAAGTTTGCCGGCAACTGTACAACCCTTCACATCACCCCTTCTTACAATGTTCCCTATCTCCCACCACCTAGATACCCCTACACTTCTACTGAATCCACAATCCACACACCAGACAACCACTCCCACATACCTCAGTCCTCAGTGTTAACTCACCTGAAGAAGGAAACGGGTGTTTCCGAAACATGTAATGTAACAAGTCTCAAATATAAAATAGTGGGAAAAAACCAGTGTTTTGTTTCATAATTTGTAAAAAATGGATTTCCACAAAGTTAACGCCGAAACGTTAAATTACTTTTCAATTGTTCATTTGTCCATCGAAAAACATCACAGGAGATTGGGGGTAGAATCGACCATTGCAAATCGTTCATTTGTCCACTAAAAACATTGCTGACGGGTGTTGGGGGTGGAACTGTTACTGAATTTCAATATTTATTAATTGAATTACAACAAAAATAGCTTATTTACATTCCATAACGAGTGTAAGAATTTCAAATTAATTTATGGCTGCTGAACTGACAAACTGATGTTGGTCAAGGTGAACTGAACAGTTCATTCGTTCGGAACAGTGAACAGTTCGTTCATGAACGACCCATCTCTACTTTCCGCTCATAAAATAGCTTTGTTTCCGCTTTCCGCTAGGGATGGGTCGTCGACATATTTACCGTCGACTAAACGAGACCGTCCACGTCTATCCATCGACGAGACGATCAACTAGTTGAATTCGTCAACTAGTTGACGCGTCAACTTCGTTACGCGGACGTCGCGGACGTTCTATCTAAACATCGGGACGATGGTCAACTGTCTACGGTTCGGCGCGACCCTGCTCGACGGCTATTTTTATTACGTTAATTTTTAAAATTTAAAGAAGTTCGTAGGAATATAGTTTCGGGGAAAGTAAAACCGCTACTTGTACTTATATGTAAAAAGAAATATTTTATTATTTGTTTGTTTACGCACATTATATCTTTTACATATTGTTTTATATACTTCTTTCTATATATAATAAAGAAAGAAGTAGGTATACACAACAATATCAGGTGCAAGCAGTAAAATATTAGTTCAATAAAAAATAAATAATTAAACAGAATTGTTTTATTTTATACAGCACAAAAATCACCGAAACGTCGCACGTGCACATCGCACAAATCAAGTAAAAAATAATAGATAATAGCTCATTAAGCCTATCTCGCCCTACGCATGCATTCAAATTTCAAGTCCTCGAATCGTCCACCGACCACGGCGTCCGCCGTCCACCGTCTACGAATTCAACTAGTCCATGCGATGAACGTAAACCGTCGACGCGTCGATGCAACGTCAACGGTTGATTTCAACTAGTCCGTCCATTCAACGCCCATCCCTACTTTCCGCAAAATTCCTCTTGCATTTCGTGATAATCTTGGTGGAGATATGGACGCCGTGTGCTGGTTTAATTCAGTTTCTTCTATTACCAAATTTCATCAATTCCCGAGATAATAAAATCCTGCTAAAGGTGAGCCTTTCTTTACAATTCAGAAGCCGGTTATAATTTCGATTGACGAATCATTTTTGACCTCTGGTGGGGAAGTCTTGGCCACGTGGCGGTTTGCCGGCGGTCGGGTCAATCTCTTTATTTTGTAACGATTACACAATACGGCTAATACGCATTCCTTTACGGTAATTGCAAATGCATTAGTTGGTTGAGAATGCGATAAAAAAACTTGTGTCCATTATGATGATTACATAGTTCAGCTGAATTTTGTATTGATGACAACTAGACAATGTCTTTCGTCCCTATCTGAAGTGGCTACTAAATATTCCAGTTTATAATTTTTAAACCATTTTTTTGTTGTTTCATAACTATAGTTACTTGTATTTATTTTTCAGGTGTCGTCTAATCTTCCCGAAATGTGACCCTCAAATGAAGACCTTAAAATGATGTGAGTATTAGTGTTTGAGTATCAAATTCACTAAAAAGGATAAGAATTGCTCTAGTAGAATATTTTAGTTCAATTCCTCCTACCAGGATCTGTTATTTCTGAAAAGCATCAGTATCCTTGTTCTGGATTTCAAACAGAAAACTAAACAAAAACGTGATTCTGAAATAATCCTGCATTTTATTGAATTGGTTTGTGATTTTTATGATGATTACATAGTTCAGCTGAATTTTGTATTGATGACAACTCGACAATGTCTTTCGTCCCTATCTGATGCAGTCGCAAACGCAATGTGTACATTTTTCAAAAACATGTGAAATTATATTTTCGTTTATAATGTGTTTCGATATTTTTTCGTTTTCCAGATGGCGTGGAAAAGGAAGGCCGTGGATAGCTTGTGGCAATGTCAACAAGTTAATGGTATATAATTGCTACAGACTTATACCTAATACATTCATAGTTTAATAAAATGATGATTCGTAAAGTAGTGGACCGAATACAATGAATGTTGGAAGAAATGTATCTGATTGAAATATTTATTATTTTGTTATATTTGCGCTTAAAAACAGCGGTAACATTTCGGCAACTTTCAGGTGCTGTATCGATGGTGAAATTGAGGATATTCAGTTGGATCAAAATTGGACAACTTGCTGGTTCCACTTGATGCAAGGGATTGTGGATAAAGGTGAGAATAATGTTTCATGAATTATTTCATATTTTAATTTTTCAGTTACTATTTTTTGTAATGGCGATAAGATATAGGTTTCAGAACTAATGATGACATTCAACAGGCTCCCTCATCTGATCGAACCCAATCTAAAATTTGTGAAGATGACGCCTGGTTACTTCTGACTACGTCGTATTCACCACTAAATATATGCTCCTTCTTTATTCGCTTATTGACTAAAACTTTTTTGTGTTTCAGATTTCGGACTCTTCACTCGAGCATGCGTAGCTTTCACCATGTGTCACGTTGAAAGTGAGTATTGATAATGTCACTCAATTTAAAATTTGTTGTGAAAATGTTCAAAAAAATATTGCTCTCAAAGCATTTTACATATCATGATGACATTTCAACAGGCTCCCTCATCTGATCGAACCCAATATAACATTTGTGAAGATGACGCCTGGTTATGTTCTGATATTTAAAAATGAGCGCTACAACTACAAATAAGTTTTTTTTTTTTGTCAAGTAACAGTATAATTTTTTTTATCAGGCACATATTGCTGAGCTGTTACTATCTTGCATGGAAACTGAAGCTTTGCAAATAGCCCACTCTTGAAGAAAATGTGGATTCAGGTAAATATTTCATAAATGAATTAGTTTTTTTATGTTAAAAAATTTAACTTTGGCAATGAAACACAATGGCTTTATCGAAGTAGAAATTGAGAAATGCCCGAGTTTGTTTCGCTAACTTATAGCAATATGCCGTGCAAACATGGTCTACCATGTTGTCTACGACAGTAAAATCTTGGTAACCAATCCTTAAATACTCATTCATGCTGTTCACGAGTGATGGTCAAAACCTTTAACAGGTTCTAGTAGTATAATTATTTGAGATGTGTATCTGATTGTATCAATGATTGGTAACTGAAATATAACTGTTGTCTAGTACTGATGCTTGCTTGTCGAATTATGAAAAATCAGTTACCAATCAGATATAAATCTCAAATAACGTCAATCGGTTAAAATACCATCAATGCTGCTTATCTTGATTATATCAAATTTTCGCGAACAGCCGCTAACCGCAAAGTAAATTAGATGCAGATTATATTTTCAATTAATAATTTATTTTCTTTCAAAATGGCTGGATTTTGCATAAATTTATGATGACATTGCGACAGGCTCCCTCATCTGATCGAACCCAAAATAATTATTGTGAAGATGACGCCTGATCATGTTCTGATGTCTGCTAATCAGTGTGCACACAATCAACTGTAAATAAATACCAGAGATTAATAATAATCTTGTTTATTCTGCAGGGATTCCCGAGGGATCGCGCTTGTTTCAACATTCACAGCGGCAGTTCTGCATTTTTATTTTGTAAAAAAATATTGAGATGTATTATTTATTTCAAATGAAATAAAAATAATATTAAAAAAAATATATATATTATTTCTCATACATAAAGCACTACAAGGCAAATAAAATAATACATGTGGGTGCATCTAGTATAGATTATTCATGGGTAACAAGGAGTTGGCAAATATATATATTTAGCTTAGTTCACAATAAGAGAAAATTGATCACATATATCCTTATGCTTAGGCCATTTCTTGACTTGGCATTCTCTGAAATTGAAAGTTTCAAATTAGTTACGTTGGAAATTACAATGGTTTAAATCTTAAATAAATTACAATTTCGCAATAAGGAATGATGTATAATATTTAAATCACATCCTATCGAGTTCCTATTCAAGGCTACTGACTAGAGATGGAAATTTTAAATCATTCAGTCAAGTGAACTGTTCACTTTGAATCTTTCAGTAGTTCTTTGAGATATTGATTGTTATCTAGTTCACTTAGGCCCGGTTGTTTCAAATTCTATCAAAGTAAACGGTCGATTAAAGCATAGATTTTTACGAAAACGTTTTTTACGTCTGAGGTGGAAAACGTAAAAATCTATGCTTTAAAAGAACGCTTTAATCCAACTTGAAACAACCGGTCCTTACAGAAGAAATTTTTCTAGCTGTGTAACTGCCAATATTTGTTCTCTCATTTGGAAAACGACAAGTTACCTGTCTTAATTCAATAATTAAACGAATGCGTAATGTATAACATTGAGTAGTGTCCCCTTGTGACTTTAATCTAAACTCCTGCATACCACTGCTTGCGCCGTTGTTACCCCCAAAGCGTTTGTGTGGCAGGCTGAGTTTACATTGCCGCTTTATACTTAGCATATGACATAAATTGACTAAAATTAGTGTACACTTCAAATCGTTTGTTTCTTGAATCTCATATGACTCACGGCGTAACGTTCTAAAAATCAGTTGCCCACATTCGTACTCACTTTCCTGTTTACTGCCACGGAAGTGGGCTGAGTTAATGCCCGCATAAGCAGAAATTTACCATTCACATACTCAAATTGGAATGAATACAAGACTATTCTAGTTTTTTCTAGCGAATCTTATTATTGGTTACCATAAAATGTGATATGTTTGGTATAAACTGACATCTAGGGGGAGACATTACCTTCCGCAATACCACTCATTTTTGCAGCGAGAGCACTTCTTGGCGGCCCTCTCTCCGCACACAGCGCACTTGGCCCCACCGTCGTCCAGGTGCTCCAGAACTTCAGAAGTGTACGACGAACTTAAACTATAATCACAAGGCCTGAATAAGTTTGCATGATGAATTAAAAACAACAAACTTACACACTAGTTTGCATAATGAATTAACAACAGAAAACTAATATATTCTTATTATATGAACTTTGTTATATTAAATTTTACAACAATTATGTATTCTTACACTTTGGCCAACTCCATTAATACCATCTTATCAGGTTTGAAGAAGTACTGCAATTGTGATTTGGCTATCACTTTAGATTTTTTATTGATTCTCTTCATAATGGATGGTTTGATCTAAAGAAAAATAGTTTTGTTTTAATTAACAAGCAGTTAGCTGCTGAGAAATAATCAAATTGAAAAAAAAGACATTTGGGATGCTTAATAACCTTAAATTTTATTTTAAATATCTACCTAATCCGACATCCTATTCTAATAATACATACTGATAGTTCTAGTGAATGATATCCCCCGTTTACTGGTACAATATAGAATTAATTATCTGGGATGGTAGAAAAAATATGATCCGGATATAAATCCTGGATAGTCCTTCCCATAAAATAATCAAAAAAAATGATCCAACATGAGCGCACAAGCTATGTGACATGAAAATTCAGAAATGAAAAAATAAAATATAGATAACAATTAAAAAAGTCGAAAATAAACCAACATGCATAATTTAAAAACATAAATCTATGTAAGTCTTTCCAAATAATTTGTGAACACACTATAAATTCAGTTAAATTTTTTGATACATATACATGTTATGCTGTTGAATGAAAAATCGTTTTTACATTATAAATAAAATAATCCATAACCCAGATTCCGATTGTGAAATTTGCCACAAATCGTAAAACTCATTAATTTTGTGAACAACGTTTGTATTTTTGCATATTTCAAGAAATTATTTCTAATACCTACTAAAGTACCAGATATTAACATATTTGTAATTCTCACTTGCGAGAAAAATCGAAATATTAAAAAAAAAATCAAATTATGTGACCTAAAATGTATTGATTTATGGCGCAAGGTGCAAAAATTATTTTGAATTACGAATTACAGAGGGTTTTCGGAATTAATCAACTATTTTATTTTTATTTTAGGAATCTCAAAAGTACAATTTATTATAATGGCATAACGTATTGGATAGTTGGTAGACCAATCGTAGAGATCACGGCATAAATTATTAAGCAATAAAGAAAACATATATTAAATAGAGGGATAGTGGGAGTTAGAGGGGGAAGTGGAGTGAGGTGTATGGGATTGTGGCTGAGTGGAGTGTGTGTATTCTGTGTGTAACGTATATGTATATAGATATGGTATGATGATGGTCGTTCTTAGTTAATCCGGTGAAGAGAAACAAGTAATATAAGAGGTTTAGTTGCGATTTTTAAGGGCTGAGATGTTGGTATTAAATATATCAATGTCATTGAAGTGGTCATTGTATGCTTTGCATGTTCGCTGGATGAATGAGTTCTGTGCATAAGAGGTTCTGCTTATGGGTACACGGAAGAGCACGGACTGTCGGGTTCGCCTTGATGGAGCGTGGAGAGAAACCAGTTCCAATTGGCTGGGACAGTCAATATGTCCCTGAACTAACTTGAAAAGTAGTATTTGGTCAGCTTGTGCTCTTCTTGTTCCAGGGTTCTCATGTTATAGAAATCCGTTGCTTCCATATATGAGTCGAAATACATGCCGGATTTACCACTGAGGCAATGTAAAAACCTGTTTTGAATTTGTTCTATTCTCGCAATGTATGTTGTCTGTTGTGGATTCCAGACTTGAGATGCATACTCCGAGTGACTGCGAACGTAGGAATAATATAAACTTTTTAATGAGTTAGGATTTTTGAATTGTTTTCAGGTTCGAAGTATGAATCCCAGCATGTGAGAATCCCTCAAAGTGTGCTTTAAAAATAAGTTTACTGACGAGAAATATTCCAAGGTCTTTTAATTCGCATTTGTTTTTTAGTTGAGCGTTGTTTATTGAGTAGGCAAACTGAATGTTATTGGTTTTCCTGGAAAATGTCATTTGAAAGCATTTTTTCGCGTTAAGAAGTTTGTTTATATGACAGTAGGCAGATACGCGGTTAAGATCTTCTTGAATTTTTCGGCAATCGTCTAGGGAGTTCACTTTTGCGAAAATTTTCATATCATCCGCATAAAGTAGGAAATTAGCGAAATGAAAGCAGTTTTGTACATCGTTTATATAGATTATGAACAGTAATGGACCCAGTAAACTCTCTTGAGGGACTCCAGAGGAGATGCGCCCGCCGCCCCCCAGTCATACTTTTAAGGACCGGCCGAGGGGAATAATACTGATTGAGTTTTCTGTTGGTAATGTAGGAAATAAGCCACCTTAGTAGGTCACCGTGGATTCCCATTTTTATCAGTTTATCAGCTAAAATGTCATGATCGACTTTGTCAAATACTTTAGTGTAGTCTGTGTATATGGCATCGGTTTGCGCTCGTTGATCCATTGAGGATAGCGCGTACTGCGTGAAGGTTAGTAGATTGGTGACAGTGGATCTTTCCGCAAAAATCTGTGTTGTTGGGGATTAATGTATGGCTTTATGGCGCTAAATATCTGGATAGACTAGTTTTTCAAAGAGTTTACTAAATATGACAATTTTGAGATTGGTCTGTAGTCATGTCATTTTTTTGACCAGATTTAAAAATGAAATTAACATTTTGGGAATTATGGTGAATTTCGAATTAACGGGGTTTTACTACACAGAACTTCAAAATTAGATAAAATTTGTGGCAATGGACATGGTATTTATTGGCTTTATTGGAAAGATAATTTTATGCCATTAGTGTTTGTAGGGTGTTTTTTTAGAATTAGCAACACTTTTTCCAGTGACAGCCGATTTGACAGCTGACAACTTATTTGTGCTCAGTTTGGTTTGCCATTTCACCATGAATGAACTATAGAACAATGCTTGCAAATTTATTTCAAAAATGTTCGTATCGTACTCATATTAGGTCCTTACATATGAAATTGGCGTTTAGTATGGGAGGAACATAAAGCCGATTTTTTTTTATTATAATATATTTATTTAATCAAAGTATGTACCATTGCTATCTATGCACTTTTGCCATCTTATAGGTAGTTCATCGATCCCTTTACTAAAAAACCATTCGGACGGGAATCAATAAAATCTTTGAAGGCGGTTTGGACTGCCCCATCGGAGTTGAATTTTTTCCTTTGCAAGAAGTTATCCAAATTTCGAAAAAAATGGTAATCTGTTGGGGCAAGGTCCGGAGAGTACGGTGGATGTCTTAGACATTCCAATTGAAGCTCCTCTAATTTGGTAGCCGTCTGTTGTGCAGTGTGTGGTCTAGCGTTATCATGAAGCAGCAGTGGCCTAGAGCGATTAACCAGCCTCGGTTGTTTAGCAGCTAGCTTTTCCATATGGTAGCAGTTGATGACAAAAGACATCTGCCGTAATCGTCTTGCAAGATTTAAGGAGCTTTTAGTGAACGACACAGCACTAGTACACAAAACGCTCCAAGTAAACTTTTTGGAGGTCACTTTTCGCTTGGGCAGGTTTGGGCTGTGTCGGCAGGGTTTTCAGGCTATTTGCGAATGAGCGCGTTCCGACTTATCGTACAGGATCCACTTTTCTCCAGGTAATGATTCGATTTAAATCCCTCATATTTGTGCCCGTTGAGTAATTGCAACGCAGAGCATGATCAACGCAAGTAGTTTGTTGATTTGGCGTTCACTCAATTCGTGAGGTACCCACTTCAAGTTTTCCACCTAACGCAAAGTTGCGTCAAGTGGATTAAAACAGTTTTATCACTAACACCGCAGCCTGCAGCCAACTCGGATGTGGTTTGCGATGGATCCGCTTCCACAATAGCCTTCAATTCTTCATTATCAACTTTGGTCTCCGGCCGTCCACGGGGCTTGTTCTGCAGGTCGAAATTTCCAGAACGAAAACGTTGGAACCAAAAACGCACTGTGTTTTCTTTTGCGGCACCGTCGCCATACACATCATTAATCCTTCGAGCCGTTTCTGCAGCACTGGTGCCACGGTGGAACTCGTACTCGTAAATAACGCGATATTTCAAGTTTTTCATTTTGTAAACTGAGTGACGCAAAGAAAAAAACAATTGAGGAAAAAACAAATGAATTATAATTTTCAAAACACAAATACATGAGTAAATAGCTGTATAAATTTGGATTTGGAATTCCTAACCAAAGAGAAGATATTTGAGATCAAATTTGCCAGTACGGCAAAACGCCAATTTCATATGTAAGGACCTAATATTTAAACACTAATGGCATAAAATTACCTTTCCAATAAAGCTAATACAATTGCCATTGCCGCAATTTTTATGTTTTATTTAATTTTAACGTTTTGTGCATCTCTACTTTTATTATAAATCCTGGCAGAGTAAAATTTTTACATCTTTAGTTCGTCATGTATAAAATATCAAATAAAAACAAGGAAATAATGTTGTTTTTGGATTGAATATAATATGAGATATTCCTCGAGATGAGATAAGTCTCAGGCAGACAGTTACTTGCGGCACAACTTCCATCAACATTGGCCGGCTGGTGGAGGCCTGGCCCGCGGTGGTGTCCGTCATGGCCAGCTGGCCGAGAGACCGCTTCAAATCAATCAGCACCGGCAGTTGGTCCATGTGGGAGTCTGTAATCTTGTATAGAAGCTGCGAAGATTGAATAAGACAATTATTGTGTAATATACAAATTTAGTATAAGATGGTAGGAAAAAACACATCAGCCATCATTCAGAAAGATATTCTCAAGTTAATATTAATTTCATTCACCTTTGGTTTTAATGATGAAAAAATTTAAAGCAGGCATTTACAAAAATAATGAGATACGACTTCTATTACATTAAAGGATTGCACCACCTTACGGCATCAAAAAAACTTTTTTTTTTAAATAGAGATGTGAACACGGAATACGTGTCACATCAATATTCCTACTATTTTCAAATTAAGCTAAACGCTTGTGCTATGAAAATAGGACTGACTTGCTGGTTTGGAGTGAGGTTCGAACCCGCGACCTTTGGATCACGAAGCAAGAGTCCGAACCACAGGACCAACAGCTACTAAAATTCATTCAAATTCCAATTTATTTTTGACGTAACACATAGAATTAATTTAGTTATTATTGTTTACAGTGATTATTGGTTAATTATTTTGAATATTTCAAAATGGCGGAGTTTGAGTGGAAAGTTAATTATTCATATGGAAATAAAATTAGAAAGCTTAAAATTTTTAAAAGTTAATTCAAAATATGCAAATGGTGCATTTCATCAAAAAAAAAAAGTATACTAGATCATAGATAATGTTATTAGTAAGATGTGTGCAAATTTTTTTACAAAATCGACCTGATGCTTTTTGAGATATCTACATCGTGCTTGAAAAGTCTGAAATGGGAGTTTCGAGAAAAACACAAATTTGTTTTAATATTTACTTACCATACTTACCAAGCTTGAAATTGCCATAGACTATTTTTTGAAAATTTTGAACGAGTAATGACTTGAATTACTCTTAGAATTTCAAAAATAAAAATGAGTTTTTGAAAACGGTTAGGTGGTGAAACCCCTTAATTGAGAGGTTCCAAAATGTACCTTGCAAAATTCTGTCTTCCTCATATTGTTGATTTCATAATGATTGTGCAGATCGGGGTTCAGTAGCAGCCTCCACAGGGCCAGCCAGCACATTGTCTCGGCACGGCATAACTTCTCTGCATCATCAGGACTCTGCTTCTTCCATTTGCCATCTACAAACACACGAATCATAGCCAATAGTGTACAATGTAGGCATATGTCATTGAAATATACATAAATCAATCAATGTATATATAGATGTCTCACAGAGGCGAAACTATATATTTATGGGAAATTACAGAAGTTTTTTGGGTGTACATAGAGCTTACGACCTATCGTACGCCTGGCTTAAGTAATCACTTTACACAATGTAACATTCGTCATTCCACCCATGATAGAATACCATGTTTACTAATTTTTTGGAAGTTGTATATGTATTTAAATTATGCGCCACGTTTCATAAGTGAATTCTAACTATCCTCCAGGTGGCCAGCACCAAAGTTTTTTCATTCCCCTCGAATAACCACAGATGTCGCTAATGAGACATCTTTATTAGGGATTCTGTGTCGAGACAACCCGGGAATTCAAAGATTTTTTGCTGTCTCGAGTCCCGGGAATTTAAAAATTAATAACCCGGGACTCGAGACTTTCCGATTCAATTTTATTCAATATATCCTACATTTATATTTTAAAAATAAAATCTGCTTCTTAGAGTATATACAATACTCTAAGATCTGCTTAGTCGAGAACAAGCCATACCCATACAGAGCAGGTAGCAAGCGGTTCGTCAAGATACTCGATTGTCGGCACTCGGCAGAGAGATTATATTGTCTTTGTAATAAAAGCTTTCGTCGTTATTTGTAAAATATCACTTAAACAACAAAAAAATTCATGTACGTATTTACCCTTGATTTTTTCGGCAAAATGTTTCTTTGTACGATGCACATGCTACTCGTATTTCTAGAATAATTTAAAAGAATTCTCCTTGGGTTGATTTATTTGTTGAAATAATCAGTTTATATTTTGACTTTAGCCAGATACGTTCTTCTCCTACTTACGGATTCCGTCGTTGTATATTCTGAACTGCGGAACTTATAATTTTTTGAACTTAAATTGGAAATGTTAGTATTTATTTACTTTATTTATTTATTTATCGTTTACAGTACGTAGAGAATCTTGTTTATTATTTAATTATAGCATAACCAGGAACAGGCTATGTGATTCATCATTAAACGCCTTGGTGTTTTTAAAAACATATTTTTCCTTACAAAAGTAAAGGTTTTAACTTCATATTGATATAAATATTTCGATTAAAAAAATTGTAATAAATTAAATTTAAATAAATATCGAATAAAGTGTTTTTAAATCGTTTCAATAAATTTTCACCTATCGTACCTATAACACAAATAATATAAGTCAATTAAAGTAAAGAAGTTAATTTTTTAACATTTTTTTTTCACGATTTAAACGAAAAATAATCAAAGTCTCTTGTCCCGGGAATTCCCGGGACTTTAAGAATTTGGGTCTCGAGTCCCAGGAATCGAAAAAACCCGAGACTTCAGAATCCCTAATCTTTATAGACTATTTTTCTAAATGTGTTTTGTGAAACGTGGCGCATAATTTAAATATATATACAACTTCCAAAAAAATAGTAGCCATGGTATTCTATCAAAATGGCGAACGTTTCATTGTGTAAAGTGATCTCTTAAGCCAGCCATACGAGCCTTATGTACACTAAAAAAAAACTTCTATACCTACTTTCCCATAAATATACAGTTTCATTTCTGTGAGACATCTATATATACATTGATTGATTAATGATATCCCTGTGACAAAAATTCAGTTCTGTTCTAAAAAATTTGTACATACTCAAAATATTCCGAAATATACATATATTATACATCAGAAAGTATAATGTATTTTAAAAAAGTTCGACTCCAACACAATAAGGCCGGAATCATTTTCAATCAAGCGCAACAGATCAATGTGAGCCCCAGGCTTCTCAAGTGACTACATACCACTTGGATGCTGCTCAACTCCAAAATTCTGATATCGGCAATGGCGAGAATGTTAGGGCTATCATTTTATTTAGTTTATAGTTTGACAGTCCATATGTAAACTAAGACATATACAAAAAAAAAAATTTACAGGAGTTGTTTGAAGTTCGGCTTTACATACAAAATGAGCAAATTTGTCCTTTCATTTCTTTCAGATTATTTTTTTTTTATGAAAAAGGTAGAAACATTTTAAAACTTTGTATTCTGTAGAAAAGCATTTTATACAAGTATGTTGGTATAAAAAAATCAATATTTTTGGTAAATGTCTGAGTTTACATAGGGGCCGGCAATTTATTGATATATGTAATAGAGTACAAGCAAACAGAGTTACAAAAGTATACAGGCATGTGTGCTTTGAATGATAATGAAAATATTATCAATATAGGTGATCAAACTTAAAAAAAAAATTTCTTAAAATGATATATATACCGATATACAGCAGAATGTTCCCATCGCCACCTGTCCTCTGCCAAGGTTCCAAGTGCAGCAGCTCGGCCAGCAGCAGCGGTGTGTCGTGGGTCCTATACAACCTGCTCGATGCAGAGATGTGGATGGTATTCAGCACATTAGCCAAACAGCTGGAAATTGTACATAAATGTTTTTATTACATGTACGCCTCTTCATCTAAGATATTAAGATGTAAATGTTTATTTTTCCGCGGTGCACAACAATGATGCTACAACGCTTTGTATGAATGCAGTAATCTGATTGTGATATCTCACCTTACAATCGTCAAGCAGCGCATTGCGATATCAAACAGCAGATCCTTCTGTTGTGACAGCAATTCCTTAATTGTATTTGAGCTGGGACTTGGGTCTATAGTTTTTTCTTGCAAATATCCAGAGCTAAAACACAGGATAAAAATGCACTGTAATTTTGATGTCAGCAAATTGTGCCATTACCAAAGAGTATAAAATTATACAGAGACGAAATAAACCCCCTCTTTTGGCGAGAGGGCTGGGGCACAGTGGAAGTACATATGTCACCCCGCGCATATATTTAAGACACATTTATAATGCAGTTGAAGTATTTATTCTTACATAATTAAATCCTCTGGTAAACAAAGTACAATATATATTGTTTTTTTTATTTTTTTAATCTTGAAATTTTCATTTTAAAACGAGTCTTTTCAAGTAAAAAGGTCATTTTGAAACAAAGCACGACATACTGACTAAAAAATTATATTTTTAAAGATTTAGTTTGACCTTTTCATAAATGTTTCAAAAATCTTACGCGGAATATAGAGACCTATTTATGACGGTCAGATGTGGTGTAAAAGATACAACACCGAGCTCTATGACCTTTACCAGGACGTCAGCGTAGTCAAATTCATTAAGATTAACAGACTGCGCTCGCTGGGACATCTACACCATATGGGTGATCTGGAGCCTCTAAAAAGGGTGTTTTTTAATGACCCAATGGGTAGAAGAAGTGTCGGAAGACCAAAACTGCGGTGATTAAATGGTGTCGTTGTGGACTGTCGAGCCCTGGGGCGGCAAACCTGGAAAATGGCAGCCAGCGACAGAGCAGCATGGAGGACTTTCTTGGAGGCAGCTAGGACCCACCAAGGGTTGTAACGGTCATGTTGGATAATTGTTTCAAAATTTACAAGCTCATAGTAATTTTTTTAAACAAATCAAACGTAATGGAACCAAAATGTGAACCAGGAAATAGCCATTAGTTTATGTCTATATATTTTGGTGGTGAGTTGTCATCACCAAAAATGAATGAAAAGGTATATAGAAATACCGACAATCTGGTGCTTTCTTGAAACATCTAAGTACAAAATATAAGCAAATTAGGAACGAATAGCCGTAAATCACAGGACATAATCATAATTAATAATCGCCCTTTCGGCGCCCTGCCCTCATTAGCAGCTAGTCATCATCAGTGTTGTACTTTTTATATATAGTTTATAGTTTTTATACTATAAAGTTGTAATTGTTGTAATTCCAGTGGACAGACAGACGGGCATTCGTAATTAGGTTACTTGATTGTAAAAGTGATTACATGCATGTATTTTATAATCTACACCTATATCCTTGAGTCCAGTGTCGCTGGTATTAGGTCTGACCTAAATAAACTTAACGACAGCACTAAAACAGCTGCCAAGCAATACACGCAACTGAGCAAAAGAATCAGTGCGGTAGAAGATAAAGTTAACGCAGGTGGTGTCATACCAGTCACACCTGATGGTATTATCTCTGAAATCTACGAGAGGCAGAAGTGTGAAAGTAAGGTTATTGCTTTAAACGTCCCGGAATCAGAAAAGCTTGCCGGCGCTGACCGGCTCCAAGACGACCGTGACAGGCTTTCTACGATAATTCCTCAGGAGGTATCTGACTCTGTACCTAACATGAAACTACGTCGACTTGGCAAGGCAGCAGAGGGGAAGACCCGACCCCTACTACTTGAAACTCCATCTGCTAATGAAGCGAGGACTTTATTGAAAACAAAACCGTCGGAAGGATCTAGAGTCATCTTCAAACAATACCTTACACCAGCACAACAGAAGCACCTTCAGGAGCTGAGATCTGAATTAAACACTCTGGTGGACAATGGAGACATAAACAAGACCATTAAATACGTCAATGGAATTCCAAAAATAGTTGACAAACATACATTTCGCCCACCAAAATCAAAAACGATGCACAAAGAAAAATAATTTACAAATTTATTATCAAAACACAAGAGGTCTTAGAACTAAACTAAATAGTTTTTTAACCTCTTCTGCAAGTAACAATAGTGATATAATCTGTGTTAGTGAGTCTTGGTTAAACTCTTCTATAGCTGATGGTGAAGTAATTAATGACACATTTGCAATATTTAGAAAGGATAGGGATATCAATACAAGTATTTACAGCAGAGGAGGTGGAGTATTTATTGCTGTCAAGCGCAGCATATCAGCCGAGCTACTATCGATCAACATTAAAAACATCGAACAAATTTTTGTTAAAATAAAATGTACAAACGGCGATGTCATAGTCGGATGTATCTACATACCACCGCACTCAACGACCGACATCTATGCTAAACACACCAACACAATCTCATCTATTCAAGCTAAATACCCCAACTCCAAGATGCTCATTGTAGGCGACTACAATATCCCTAGTAGCCTTCCACCAGATGACTGCGAAAATCTCATCTACAACGAACTACTCCTCACTGGATGCATGCAAATGAACGAAGTACGGAACTCCTACGATCATCTCCTCGACTTATGCTTCAGTAATTTCTACGTGAAACCAGAGAAATCACACCCTATAATTGACGAGGATGAACACCACCCTGCCTTGCACGTTTACGTTAGTAGCAAGGCCAACTTAAAACCACATAGCCCACCAACCTACGCATTTGGACGTGCTGACTATGTAGCAATCAACAGATTCTTCCTTAGGACCAACTGGATTGAGTTATACATGATTGACACCGTTGATGATAAAGTTAAGTGGTTTTATGAGAAAATCAATGAATGCATTGAGTACCATGTTCCAGTCTTCTCAAAGAAAACCAGCGACTACCCGTGTTGGTTCTCAAAAGAACTCATAAATAAAGTTAGGCAAAAAAAAGAGGCACACGCGCACTACAAGAGAACACACACAAAACCAGCATATATCCGATTCAAGAAGCTGAGATTGGAGTGCAAAAAACTCAGTGCCAGCTGCTACAGGAACTATGTTACCAGGATGGAGTCCCTGATGGAGACCGATGCTAGCCAGTTCTGGAAATTTGTGAAAAACAAGCGTCGTAATAACCTTGACATTCCATTTGAAATGTCTTGGAATGAGAAAACAGCTGTTAATGGTGGTGAAATAAGTAACCTCTTTGCATCATACTTCAGGAGTATCTATACTATTAACAACGCTGCCCCAGCGGACCATAATACTAGTACTCGAAGCGTCAAAGATGCTAACTTATCGGAATTTAGCGTCACCTTTGATAACGTCTTTAAACAGCTAACGAGCCTGAAGGTCAGCAAAGGATCTGGGCCCGACGGTGTACCGAATCTCTTCCTAAGGAATTGTGCAGCCGGTCTCTGCGAGCCCATAACGCATATATTCAGCAAATCACTACAGCTTGGAGTCTTTCCCTCGGCATGGAAACTCTCGTTCATAAGCCCAATTCACAAATCTGGTACTAGGTCTGAGGTAACTAACTACCGCCCGATATGTATACAAGTTGCCATGTCAAAGCTTTTCGAGAAACTAATTCTTCCTCAACTTACATTTGCATTCAAAAATATAATTACTACAAAGCAGCATGGCTTCTTCGGTGGCAGATCTACAACAACGAATCTGTATCTATACATTAACTACATACTCAATGCTCTGAACCAGGGGGTGGATGTACATGCTATCTACACAGATTTCAGTAAGGCTTTCGACATGGTAGACCACGGAATCCTGATTGACAAGCTCGGTCTGTATGGTGTGAGAGGCACAGCATTAGAGTGGTTCCATTCGTATCTAACTGGCAGATTCCTACAAGTCAGAGTTAATGGATTTATCTCTGAAGAGTATGAAGTATGCTCTGGTGTCCCTCAAGGGTCACATCTTGGTCCGATTCTCTTTAATATTTTCATCAGTGACTTCGCAGACAATTTACTATCCGATTACCTACTATATGCAGATGACATGAAAATTTTCAGAAGAATCATGAATGACCAAGACTTAGAAATTTCAGCACGATCTCAAAGACCTCCACAGGTGGTGTACTAAAAACAAACTAATGTTAAATATCGGTAAATGCTCAGTAATGTCATTCTCTAGATCACGAAATCAATATCAGGTTAATTATCTCATTGATGGACATCATCTCCCGACAGTCACCTCGGCAAAGGACCTTGGAGTTATTGTGGACCATAAACTGAATTT
>JADDOH010013228.1:0-84792 GCA_016648135.1 Agrypnia vestita | reverse complement strand
TCTTATTCTGGTGTACCCCACGCGATATATCAGAATATTGCCTGCTATCATATTTTATTACTTATTTTACCTACTAAATATAATAATTTCGTTGGCTATCCATCTGCCCGTCCGTCTATCTGTCTGTCTATCCTCGTAATTTCTTGTAACGTTCGTAATTTCGTTCGAATTCACAGATAAAATAACAAATTAAACTACCGGAGATGAGGCTTGAACTACGGGCCAGCAAGCTCTGTTGATAACGATGTTGCTACTGCCGAGCCTGCGTTACACGTAAAAAATACAGTACATATAAGACTTTGCAAAGACGCGAACCATTTCATGTTCCGCCCAGCACAATTGCCAGGGTTTTGAATTACCTGCCGACAGGGGATATATAAAAAAATCAAATATTTTGATAAATGTCGTTACTACTATTTCATGGGTGTCGGCTATATAATTATAAGTGTATAAATATTCTTAAGGAACCGGTATGTAAAAGTTCCATCATTTTTGATCCGTTACAGCTAGTAATATTAATACTTATCTTAATAAGCTTAAATGTAAACATGTAACAAATTTATTGTTAACGCCTATTCCTAGGCAACAAAATGATTAAGGTCAGGTTTTTATTTTTATTTATAGGTTTTAAACATTTGTAAATATTATTAAAATTATAACCCTAAATATGGTGTGGGCCTGGCGATGTGGATGGCTGAAAGCTAAAAGCATGTGAATTTGAGTGTTGTCAGATTTGCAGATGGCGTGTCACCAAGGGAAGTGTTGGCGCCCCGAAGCCATTATAACTTTTGGTAATTAATATAACCTAAATTAATTTAAAGCAATGCATGGAAGGGGGGTAAAAATTATCAATGTATAATATAGGGTACGTGTTCTTTAAATAAAAAGTTAAATTCTTCTACTTCAGATTCTCTATCGCCTGTGGTGCACCTCTATCCTACATACTTCTCTTAAAATATGAATATGAATGAAAGTAGATAAGTGATAGAAATGAGATCGCGTACGCGTATACAAACCCATTTACGGTTGAGTAAAGAATGACCAAATTTAGAAGAAATTAAGAACTGATTTTTGCACAATGAAAATGGTTTGGTCTTTGGCGATAGCCGATTGCTTAACTACTAGTATTAGTCATTTCAAAAAAAAAATAGTTGAATAGGTCCGCTTTACCGATGAAAATTTGCTTAGTACCATCAAAATAAAATTTAAGTGTAATCATAAATCTTGTAAATAAATGATTTCAAGATCGAGGGTAATTCTTGAGGGATTTGTATCACGGTCAAAAATCACGCATAACATTATTCTCCGATGTGTATAAACCTAATATAGCGCACCCTAATCAATTAAGTATTCATAGCCACATCTGTTGGTTTAAGAATTGAAGATGCGACCCTTGGGGTATAATATTTCAGCTACTTCTTCTGCTTTAAGTACACCGAATCTAAAGAGATTAAGTCAGTCTTATGTGGGAGAATAAATTCTAGAAAAATCAACCCCTGCAAAACCGAATATCGTGACTCTTTATCTTTTATTTATTTATATTATGTTTCCTTCATCTTCTTTGCTACTCTCATTCTCAAGTTTCAAATAACCTAAACGGTGAAAAATGTGATCATACAAGTATTAATAAAACAAGATAATAATAATACATACAACATGATAAAATTGTACAAGGAACAATTGTACAGGAAAAAAATATAAGCATCTAAATAACCCGTTTTTATAAACACTGAAATGTATTTTACATGTTATTTTTCATCAACATGACTTTTACTACTAAAAATCAGAAATCAAAATTTTTCATGTTCATAAGTTGCCTTTACATAATTAATTTCATATAATTTTCGCAGCGTAATTTCATCTTGAAACCTTCCTTTATATATTTTTTTCGTAAACAATGCTTAATTTACTATGACTGTACATTAGAACGGTACAATTATCATTCTAAATTATTTTTGCTTTATTGAATTGTAAGCCCTACATATTTTTTCATACGTGAAAAGCACAATTTTGAAATATGAAGTAATTTTACCACTGTTTATAATACTTAAAGAGTTGCCTTTTTTCATGTATGAGATAATTTTTGGCTACTTTTTTATGACCATAAAAATTACAAATGAAAAAATGCGGGAAAAGCGTTTCCCATCGTTACGACCATTACTCCATGCCGCCAAATCCTGCTTGGATAACATGATACTTGAATATTTAATGTAATAACGTTATCTCCCGCGGAATTCAGCAACCCCTACCCCTCACTTCATCGTTCCCCTTCTCCGCCGCCGTTCCCGAGGGACGACATTTTTTGCGATCCCGTATAATAATAATAGAATACATTCTTTGCACTACAACCATGAATACAGAAATCTAGGAAATTGTATCTACCGGTCGCCGCTCTTTGCCGCAGCTTTTTTTTTAATAATATGGAACGGTAAATGTTTGTGCATTTCGTGAAACTTCAAACATAAATATACATTTATTTATTTTGTATACATTATTCATAATTTTGCTTACTTGGGACTCGTAAATATCAAACTACACGGTATTATGTATGTTCAAGATGTTTTGTAAAAGAGATTTTTATGGAACAAGCTTCAGAAGGGAGTTTTCTCCAGGGCTGCGGAGTCGTTTTATAATCTACCGACTCCGACTTTGCCTTATGGTCCGACTCCGAGCGATTTCATATCCAAACAAATAGTAGAAAAATAAATTATTGGAGCAAATCCCTTGATTTTACCCTCGATTCTGGATTTTTTATAGGGAAATTTGAATTTGAAAATTCTCTAGATATGGTAAGTTACCACTTACCAGTTTCTCCCGGTGATCCGCCGTGATGTCGATCTTTGGTTTTGCTATTCTCTTAAAACTCTTACAAACTTGCACAAATTAATATATATCAGAAAAAAACCTTTGTGTCTGCCGCGTAAATTGAACCGTTCCAGAATGGCCCGAGAATCTGTGCCTCATAGCAGCTTTGACATATACAGAAAACTACGCATCCATAGATATCTAGACAGCCCAAAACCAGAGACTACCGAGGATAATTGCCCGAATAGAAACAATCTATACATTTTTAGCACAGCAATAATAACAGCTAAGCTGCATGCGCTAGAATAAGAGTACACGATGTAATAGCCGTCCTCATAAATGCATTCAATTGCATCTGGTACTGATGATTTTCTTTCAGCCATCTGAAACATACATAATTATAAACACATTCAGATAAAGTGAAACAACTAGAATTAATATTAATAAAAACTATCGCAAAAAAAAACACAAAGAAGCATGTAAGGACCAGCCTGACAACTTATTTGAAATCTTACCGATACAGAAACAACTGTATTACGAACCGATCGAATAAAAAACTACCCATAACTAAAAATCATGGAGATCAGACTAAACAGAGCGTAATTAACTAACTGCGTACCGGACAGACAAAACTGAAACGGGTAGTAAAATGTAAAAAAAAATGTTCAAGAAAATTTTTAATGAACTGTGAAATAAGGATAGAACATTTATTTATTGTATTATTAATATTGTCACGGGATCATGGCCGTGGGAGGCAAATGATACACTAATTAAGATTTGTTTTATTTACTCACCAAAGTCACCGTTCACACCAATTTCGTAAATTGCACTATTTATCACTCGTCTATGGAACACTTTATATGTACTCGTTTGTTGAATATTCTCCCGTCTGTGGTAGCGATTGAAAACTTCTCGCTTGCCAGTAGGTACCTACGTGTATTTTAACATTGGTCGACTATTCTTGATTCGCTGCCATTTCTGCTTCATCTGTGACTTTGGTGACCACTAAACATCAAAATAATCTATTAGCGCAGCACGATGACCCCGTGATCTAGACGTTTCGCGAATCTATTAGATAATCCCAGAGCTTTGTAGGAATTTTTAATTTAATGTAATAGGTGAACAGTGCTGTAAATTACGTGCAATTCTTTCTGCTTCTACCATCTTCTGACAATACTGTCGTGTATTTTTTACGATTATTAAGTAATATATTCTTAATCTATAAAATATACTCTAATGTGTTATTGCGCATAAATTTCCATAGTTCTATATATATATATATATATGTTAATATTAAGATTTTCGCGGGTAAAAGATAAAGGATTATTTTCTAGGATAACCCGCGTATTGTAGTCTTGAGAAAGACTGTTATATTGTACCCAACGTGATATGAGGACGCGATCCGAATTCCTTATACTTGGAAATTCATTCTTAACGACTGTAAAATCTTTTCAAAATCAGCCCCTAATAACCCGATTCCAAGTACAGACGCAGTAAATGAACATATTAATATGACTAACAATAACGGAATTTCCAACAATAATATTAGGTCCTTACATATGAAATTGGCGTTTTGCCGTACTGGCAAATTTGATCTCAAATATCTTCTCTTTGGTTAGGAATTCCAAATCCAAATTTATACAGCTATTTACTCATGTATTTGTGTTTTGAAAATTATAATTCATTTGTTTTTTCCTCAATTGTTTTTTTCTTTGCGTCACTTAGTTTACAAAATGAAAAACTTGAAATATCGCGTTATTTACGAGTACGAGTTCCACCGTGGCACCAGTGCTGCAGAAACGGCTCGAAGGATTAATGATGTGTATGGCGACGGTGCCGCAAAAGAAAACACAGTGCGTTTTTGGTTCCAACGTTTTCGTTCTGGAAATTTCGACCTGCAGAACAAGCCCCGTGGACGGCCGGAGACCAAAGTTGATAATGAAGAATTGAAGGCTATTGTGGAAGCGGATCCATCGCAAACCACATCCGAGTTAGCTGCAGGCTGCGGTGTTAGTGATAAAACTGTTTTAATCCACTTGAAGCAAATTGGTAAGGTGAAAAAGCTTGAAAGGTGGGTACCTCACGAATTGAGTGAAGCAAATCAACAAACGCGCGTTGACTGCTGCGTTGCATTACTCAACCGGCACAATAATGAAGGGATTTTAAATCGAATCATTACCTGTGATGAAAAGTGGATCCTGTACGATAATCGGAAGCGCTCATCGCAATGGCTGAACCCTGCCGAACCAGCCAAACCATGCCCCAAGCGAAAATTGACTCCAAAAAAGTTACTTGTGAGCGTTTGGTGGACTAGTGCTGGTGTCGTTCACTACAGCTTTCTTAAATCTGGCCAGACGATTACGGCAGATGTCTATTGTCAGCAACTGCAAACCATGATGGAAAAGCTAGCTGCTAAACAACCGAGGCTGGTTAATCGCTCTAGGCCACTGCTGCTTCATGATAACGCTAGACCACACACTGCACAACAGACGGCTACCAAATTAGAGGAGCTTCAATTGGAATGTCTAAGACATCCACCGTACTCTCCGGACCTTGTCCCAACAGATTACCATTTTTTTCGAAATTTGGATAACTTCTTGCAAAGGAAAAAATTCAACTCCGATGGGGCAGTCCAAACCGCCTTCAAAGATTTTATTGATTCCCGTCCGAATGGTTTTTTTAGTAAAGGGATCGATGAACTACCTATGAGATGGCAAAAGTGCATAGATAGCAATGGTACATACTTTGATTAAATAAATATATTATAATAAAAAAAAATCGGCTTTATGTTCCTCCCATACTCAACGCCAATTTCATATGTAAGGACCTAATATAAGAATTACCAGGTCACAAAGTAAATTCAGCAATTAGCTTCGCTAATTGCTGAATTTCAGTCAAAATTCAAAACAGAACTCGAAATACAAGGCGAAAAATCCCTTTGAACAGTGCTATCTGTCCGAAACGTCAGTTACAATATAACAGTCTTTCTCAAGACTACAATACGTGGGTTATCCTAGAAAATAATCCTTCATATACATACGACGTGAAGTTCTGTTGCTCCCAACAGAACTCCTCGTCGCCACCAGCTTCGCTCAGTCGGAGAAGAATCGGACTCACCTTACTTCTACAACTCAAACTCAGGGTACTTCCGATGTCGTGAACGCTGCATTTCAGCTGTCTCTCACTTTAACTTATTTTAAGTTGCAACAGTTCAATGACTAGGGTAATACAACGAAACATTATTTATTTAAATTCAAATGAATTTTAAACAGAAATTAATAATGCCACAGAAGGTGACAATTTTTTATGAAGTATTTTTGGAAATTTTGCACATTGAAACCCTTTTTTTTAACAATAAATTGAGGTGAAGATTTAATTTACCACGCCTCGACATCAGCGCTAGCGGCCGCGTCATACAAGGATGGAAAAGACAGTGGAACTAAATACTTTTATACTACTGGCGGTGACGCAGCGCGGTGTCGGTGCGTGGTAATCACATTCTGCAGATTAATGAACATCTGGGCAAAATTTCTATATCACATTTAAAACAATGAAGCTACAATAGTCTGGCACAAACACTGCTTCCGCACGTTTATTCGTTTATTCAATGTTACAATGTTACAATGTTACAATGTTACAATGTTACAATGTTGCAAAGTTTACAAAGTTTACAATTTATTCAATGTTTATTCAATGTTACAAAGTTTACAAAGTTTACAATTAGTGTTTACAAAATTAAATTAAGCTTTTTTCATTGTTGCTGAGAGTCTTGGCAGCAAGTAAACACTACAATTGAATTGATGCCCTGCCTGCTACACTAGTAGTTTACTGTATTATAGCAGACAGTGCTCTTCCAGTAGTATAATGTTCAAGAATATTTAGTATTTATATAACATTTGTGAATCAATATTATTGCCAATTAAAATTGAGTAATAGTAATAATTAAATGTTTACAATCTAATAATGGTGTTAATTAATTCTATTATAGACAAAGGAAAAAAATGATCTGAATAGGATATTTAATAAAATAAAATAAAACAATTAAAAGTTTTTAGAAAGATGAAAGTAAATGTTCTTGTAGGATTAGTATTTTTCAAATTTAGTTTATATCATGGATTTTAGTAGGTTTTGGACATGCTTCCTTCCCTTTTCATGCAGCCATAGTTTCACTTTTGAAGAAAAATATGCGAGACTATGGCTACAAGTTTTTAGTGTAGTGTTAAGCTTAGCAATGTTCCTTTTTTCTAAAACAGCTCGACCTGATGCACATGTTCTTGTATTTACGGAGTCAGATAACACGCAGCTCGCTCCAGGCGTGATGTGAAATTGATTATTAGAGAGAATTGGAATACCAGGCAAGTCGTGGTCTTTATTTTGCTGGCCTCGCATCTGA
Source organism: Agrypnia vestita (assembly GCA_016648135.1). Lineage (NCBI taxonomy): Eukaryota > Metazoa > Arthropoda > Insecta > Trichoptera > Phryganeidae > Agrypnia > Agrypnia vestita. The sequence goes on along the minus strand of JADDOH010013228.1, from coordinate 77,594 downwards.
AGGAGGATTGCTCCCTTATGGGTCCAGAGAACAACCCCGGCCCGAGGCTTTGGGCTGCCGATGCAGATGATTACCGGAACATCACCTCTGCAGCTGCCCCCCAGGCGTTGCAATGGATTCACCTTTCACTCCATGCTGCGTCACCTGGCCATGGCGCGAAGCGCTCCCGTGAAAAACCCTCTATTAAGACGAAAGACATTATTAACAACCAATCATGTAATTTCACATGTTATCTTAATGCCACTTCAAATTGCGTCTCTCGGAATGAGCTTACCTATTAACACGAGGGTTCACAGAAAGGTTCACATCTTGCGTGCTGAAATGTCAGATTTCGAATGCGCCATTTTGTAATATCGTCCCCGCCGTTCGCGACCGCTGTGAAACTATCTGCAGTAGACCAAAGACATTATTTTGTTCCATAGAGTATTTGCGGTACCTACGCGGTTAGAAATCAATTTTTGGTGCAGATAGTTGGTGCGGGGATCGATAAATTCATTTCTTTAGAGGTTTCGCGAAGAGGTGTGACGAACAGAGGTTGCTACGTCACAATATATATAGACAGGAAGGCAAAGACAATTTTTTAGATAGCAGATCTAAAGATTCTGAAGAGTATTCAATGCAACTCTTTGTCTCAATTTTTGCTATTAATATTACAGTAAAGCTGCAACTTCAACATTTGTTGTGTCAACTTTTGTCAATAATATTTAAACACTACTACAAATACTGTTAACTATATTTTTAAAATTTTTTAATTCATGGCAGCCGATTAGTTGTGGGTCAAATTCAATTAAAAAATTGATTGAATCAGTGTAATTTATCAGAAAAAATAGTGATAATTTTTGAGACTTCTCATAAATTCAATAACCTAAACACTTATACAATAAATTAGTATAATACAACAACTTGTATTATTTAAATACCTACAATAGGTATTAAAGAATCAATCATTATTTTCTATCACTAAAAAATATTCAAAATAAAATTCTACATAATTGCGATGCATTTATACATCGTGAAGATCTCGGATACTTTAACAAGTAATTTCGCTGAATTTCTTACTATTTTTTAGAGAAAATAACTTGAAATATCTCTTGCCCAGAAATAATGATGTCTATCGATACTTTTACCACAAGATCCGCCAAATTTTATCAACCCTCAATATTTAAAGCTATACTAGTTTTAAAAATACCGCGCAGCCATCTCTCGGTGGAATGCCGAAGCTTCGCCTTGAATAAATTTACAATTCAAATGTCATATTTCACGGCAGTCTTCTCCCCAAACCCGTGTCTTTCTGAATAATTGACTCATTTGAATTATGTTTTATTTTCTTTTTGTTACCAAAATGCCAGGAGAACAGAGGCAACTTGAAAATGTACCAATTAAAAAAGTCACTACGATATGCCTTTGATGTTGAATATCGATTTTCACGTGAAAAGTACATTGTGCAACGGTTCGAATCTTCGAAACGCTTACATAAAATTTTCTTTGATTTTCGAATCTAAATAAATTTGCATATTATTGAAAGACAAATAATAATTTTTGAATATTTTATATCTTCTTTCCAGAAAAGAATTAACATGTCATTATTTAACTATTCTATCGAAATAACCCCGTAATATTTCAAATAAATTAAAAGGATATCCAAGAAAACATTATCTACCGAAAAAATATTTGGTTACAGTATACGAACACGGAACTATTGATTTGCGGGGAATAGTGATTAGCAATTTTTCTATTAATCATAAAGACAAACTTGAGACTTATTTATTGTTTCGTGAATGATACATTTATCTATTATAATTTATTATATTACGCATTATTATATTATAGTTTTTTGGGCAGAACATTTCTGGCAGTAAATAAGCAAAAAAAATATTTTGCCTAAAATAATATCAATTGATATATATTATCGCACACATTATGACAAACAACAATTATCTGGTGGGAATTGTGCGATTGAGGTAATCTATATAACGTCAACTGGGGTGAATTAAATTTTACGAGGTGACATTGATAATCCCGCGGAAATATATTAAAATAAAAGCGTGCTTAAAAGTTTTTTTATCGAAGGTCATTTTGCGTCTTGTGGCAACAATGATTGTTCTATTTGCGTCATTACGGTAGTTTTACGTATTCATTAGACAATTTTCTAAGTGTAGATACAATTTTTTTTGTCTTTCGTTATTTGAAAGAATCCACATTTTCATATATTACAAACTCGTGAGATGAATCTTTTTTTCGTAGCAAATAATATTAATATTTTGTAATACAAACCCGTTGTTGTGGGTTACGTTGAAATATCCGAATAATTCAAAATATAACGCGGAATGTCATTGGTAACTAATACCACAGTATACTAAGAACAGTAATACGTCTTCATATAAACTGGTCGCTACCCATTAGAATGTATGCGTGCGTGCTCGGCGCCGTGTACGCACGCACTGTGACGCATACATTGACATAGAATATGGGGGCACAAGGCGGCGGCAGTAAGGGTCGTACCTTCGGTGCCATTCGCGCTCGCAGCCGCCGCTTTAGGAAAAAAATGCGCTTCTTGAAAAAAATGCCTTTTTTATGTTTGTGGTGCTTTACTAAAAAGGTGTGTTCATTATCTCAAAGACTGTGAGTTTTTAAAAGTCTACGTTGATGTTAATCAGCGTTCTTGCAATTTAAGTGCAGAAACTAGGTTTACTAATTACAAAAAAATTCGGGTTTCGTGTCTACCGTATGCGTCGGAATCTCAGACGCCACGAGTTAAAAGAAAGGGAGTAAAAATAAAATGACAACCCTAGCGTCAATTCAAGAGTAGGCTAATAACTCGCCGACAGGCCGGAGATAAACTACTGTTATGGGTATACTGTGCTAATACCCCGCGTAGTTTTTTGATATATTATGAAGTTTCAACATAACCAATAAATGAAACAACATAATATATTGATTTTTTTTCATGAAAATTAACGTAAGACAGATTTTTTTTTATTCTAACAAAAACATCTCACAATTTGTCAAATGAATACGTAGAACTAGCATAATGGCGTGAATATATCTGTCCATATTATCTGTTACCATGAAACGTAAAATAATATTTGATACAAATAAAAATTCTACAATTTTGCTTTGATATAAATATTTATTTATCAATGTCACTCCGCACTCACCCAAGCTGACGGTACTCGGTTCTTAAGTAAAAAAATATCGTAAAAATGAATGTAGCGTAGGAAAGCAGACAAATAAAGATTGTAACGCATGCCCAGGACAAAGAAATCTTCCACATTATACATGCTTTATTTTGACAATACGAATCTAGTTATTCCTTGATAATATTTCAGAGAAAATCTCCACATTTTTATTGCATTTTCAATAAGGTCGAAAAGAATTATAGACATAGTTTAATATTTTTTAAATAATGGAAAATTCAGTGTGTTAAATTTAATAAAGATTAGAAAGCTTAAGTAAAATTTATGACATTTGTGTCGCTTGGGAAAAATGAGAGGTTACGAAAAAATAAGTGATTCTCTGCCACGCAGAAAAGAGGGAGTGCCGAAACTATGATGACTTTGTGACGTAGGTGGGGCTTACAATTTACCACTCGGCTAACTGGTATTCGGTTATTGGTATTTTAAAGAAACTTGTTTTTACCGTTTTTAAAAATTGTTTATTTTTTAAGAGAAATACTAACATTCATATAATATTTCCAGTCCGTCCTTTGACGATTTATCATATACAATAAATGAATCTAACATGTAGTCTAAACTGCATTGGTTTTATTGCCCAAATTTTTGGGATATTCAGACCTTGCATTTGAACAATTTCACTTTTACTCTTCTTCTACTACGTCTCTGCATTGAATTTTACATATAAGCCCTCTGTTCGTTCTTTCCGCAGCAGTGTCCCGATAATTGCTTGAAAGACAACTGCGCACTAATAACAACGCACATAACAATTGCGCGCCGACAATAACGCTCAAAAGTAAATGAAGTCGTTCATTCCCATGTATTTCTTTTTAGAGTATTCGACAAAAATATATTAATTAAATGTAATAATGCTTTGTTAATAAAATGAACAACATAAAAATTAAGATATCATCTATAGGTATATTTAATATTTAAATCAATCATTTTAGCACAACGAGCGTATATATTGACAAGGAAAAAAAACTTTCATCCTCTTGATGACTTTCGAAATATTTCAAACAAGTTCATTTTTCAATGTGGTTCATTTTTGAAAAATGAAAAAGATTAGGTTAATTATATTTTTTGTAATTTATTTAAATTTTGTAGTTTTGCTCTGCCTGCTATAGTCAGCGTATACCGCAATACCTTGTCTTTTGTGCTTTGCTGACTTTTAGCCAACAATTTTCCTGATTCCTATATTATGCGTTGTTGATATTTTCTTTTAAAGTAACAAAATAGTAAAATAAAAATCACATTTCAAGTTATTTTTTAAATATGTGAATTAAAATAATTGGTTGACTGGTTTCAAATTAAACTGGCTTGAAAATCCTGCGAATGACATATCAGAGAAAAAAGGAAAAGCGAACTATCCTGTAGGCAGTCAAGGTTTATCATACGCTGTAGGGCTGCTGTTGAGTAAAACTTGGGCTCTATTATATAGAAATGTGGGTTTTATTAATTTTGTCCAAGGCAGATTCAGATAAGTATAATTTCAAAAATTGAGTTATAAACTGATTACTTATACATTTGATAATTTAATTAATTAATCTATATCTGTATATTATATATCAAAGTATTCAATGCAAGTGTGTGCAAGAAAAATATTTAAATAAATGTTAATGTATTTCTTCATACAAAAAGTATTTTTTAATAACTAAATTAAACGCTCCAGTCACTCTTTGTCTCGGAATGCGAATGAAAATTGGATCGGCAATAAAAACCTTTCGCCATGTTTTAAAGCCAAACTCCTTCGGGAAAAGTAAAATTTATTCATCAATAGAGTAAAATAATTTCCTCAATACGGGCAAAGCTCAATAGGACTTCATTAAAAATACAAGACGTTGCTTGTACAGAAATATTAAAAATGCATTGCGCTCGATTTAAAATTGTATAATGAAAAAAAATGAAGTAAAGCAAAAAATATGAAATTATTAAAAAACTGCTGTTCCGAAATAATACAGAGAACAAAAATGTAAGTTTTTAAAATAACATTTTAATATTTGTATGTTATATTGAAATGCGTATTTTTTTAATCAAATTTATAATTATAATAATTAAGTTATTATATTATGCTTCACATATTTGTTATAATAATAAATTTATTTTAATATTTCATTCCGCTGGTATCACTGGTAAGCATACTGTATTTGCTCGCTTACTTATTTCGCGTGCTGTAATATCATGAACACTACTGATCACACTGTTTTACGCTATGGATGTCCCACTGTTATCGTCACGAACTGTATTGTCTGAGCACGCGTCGCACGACTCCTTTTATAGCTAAATTCCTTCAAAAGATTTTTCTAGATATTAAGAGCATTCTAGACGATTTTAAGTAGTATTTTACTATGTAATGGAAAGTCGTACAATCTTCCAGAGAGAGAATGCGGTCACGCCTCACTGGCTAAATGTTGCTTGCATAATATTTGGCTACGGATGACTGACAGCCGTTGCGTGACACCTTTGTATTATTATCGGAATACAATCGATACAATATAAATAACATAATTAGAAAGAAAAATTCTTAACTAATGTGAGTGTTTTGTTAGGTGTTTGAAGAATTAATTTGATACTCACTGTTTGATCAGACAGTACCAACATATTACAAAGTTAAGAAAACTCAATCTGATAGTGCACACATATTATCCGAACGAAGTTTACTAATTTGATCGCCGCTAACCACTTCCAAACATTCTGAAAAGCTCTCACAGCGACGTCGCGGCCTTAAAAATGTCTTTAACTCCCTGGAAACTTGGCCATTAGATGAGCAAAGCCGGGAGTATGTCCCCTGCCAGGATACACACACACACACACACACACACATGTAGGTACTTCCTCCTTTCCTATGTGCCTGTGTACATGTGTGCATGACACAAGTTGGTAATTCATCTCACCAGAATCAATACACGTGACACATCCAATTGGTTCTGGAACAACTTCTTAAGTGTTCACTTAACTTGAGGGAAAATTGAAAACAGCGTCTTGAGATATACGTCTCGTCACAGACGTCTATATACAGATCGTCATATCAAACGTCAGATGCTTATTTATTTATTTAAATAATTCTAAAAAGATTAACGGTTAATGTAAATCAGAAAATAAAAAATAATTATAAATTAGAATTGAATATAGTTGTAATCAGCTCTTTAGTTATACTTTGTGGTTATTCATTAAAATTAAATTATTCCCTTAGTTTACACTACTATACCCCTACCTTTCCAGTCACCAACCAACTTTAATACTTTATTAAATAATAAACTTAATTTTACAACATTTATTAACTTTAAACTTAATTTTTAACTTTAAATTATCTTTAAACTTAATTTTTTTATATTTTATTTAACACACACAGAGACGTTGATAATACATATATTTAAAACTCCCCAATCAAAAGTTTCAAGGTTGTAAATCAGAAAATAAATTTTAAATCAAGAAATGAGTACTATTGAAATCGGCTATTATTTTCAGATTTTTCGTTCAAACTGAGTTAAACAAAAATTCACTTGGTAAAAAAAACTATCCCTTCCCCCTTCCCACCCCTGTAGTCCGCTTACTTTAATATCTCACTCTAATTTTATTTTACTTTATTTAACACATACAGTTGATAATGCATACACATCAGAAAAATATAAATAATTATAAAAACAGCAATAATAGAAAACACAAAATAACAGTAAATAATTTAATATGCCAGGTTGCCCGAAAAATATAATGTTCCACATTTTTAATATATATTTAGTTTTTGTTTAAACTAAAGAAAGAACGGTGGATCCGAAACCGGTTGGTATTCCCAAGAATGAAGTGGATTAAACGAAATAAATTTGTGATTAATTTAATAATAATAATGGTTAAAAATTAATTACCCTTCACTTTATGTTTCTATAAAAATATACACAGCACACAAATACGTGAAAATAACAATATGGCGATAAAGTATGCAATATGGAGGAAATAAATTGTAAATCATCATATTCAAATACACAAAATATATCGAACATTTTGTGGCCATGAGGAACTGTACATAATCGAGGGTTTCTATAATATCTGGAAGTCGGTAGAATGCGCGAGTATATGCGAGAAGATTCGAGAAAGAATCCTCCCTTTTTAAACAGTATGGGCATCTCACGTTAAGTTAAGCGAAGACCTTTGAAAAGGACAAATATAGAAGCGAACTTTCGGATAGATAATCGACGCGAATAAAGTATACCAGATGTTAGTGGAATATTCTAGTGTGAATTAGTGCGAACTACTTGCGATGGATTTTTTTTACTTGTTATTAATCCATACATTTCGTATTCTAGAATCTAAATACATTTCTAAACACATTTATCGGAACTAAAATGCGTTACCGATACCTTGCATTAGCCTGTGCCATTCGCTTGTACCGCGCGGTAAAATCTGGAGCACTTGGTGAATTATCGTCTACCGTTCTGTGTTTCCATCTTCTATCCCGATAAAGCAATTTTGAAAAATTAAACACTGTTAGTTTTCATTCGTCGAACTGAATTTGAATAAATACAAAATATATGGTAATATAAATTAAATTATGCGCTCAAAAGTTCTTTAAATAAAAATTCATAAATTCAAAATACAATTTGAGATGAAAATCAAAATCCAAAATTAGACAATGAAATTATATTTTACTTTCGCTGAAATATCGAGTTCGCCGACAGCGAGAATACATTATTAATATTCTGTTTTAATAAAAAAAATCATTAATATTCAATTGCGCCATTATGATCTCTTGCACAATAGAACTGAAAATGACACAATAATTAATTAAGATTTTCTGAAATGGCATTGTGATTTTATTTTTGTCAATTATTTTTTGAATTTACAAAAAGATTGCAAGATTTTTTTCTGTTACAGTTTTATTATGCGAAAATATTGTTTGGCTGCATAGCTAAAACTTCGTTGAACTTATAAGCTTTTCCATGAGCTTGACATCTCATGTTCATTAAATTTCAGATCAATTTTGATGACCTGAATCGGATGAAAGCTTCTTCACTGTGTGGGCACTAGGAGCTTTAGGAGACTGACACTCTGAAGCTGAAAGAAAGTTCTTCTGGTCGAAGTATGATAGGTGAATCTTCTTGAGGTTGATGACTGGTGAGGCAGGGCGTCATTCTTCATATAGCGACCATTCTGTTTAACGACCGTTTACATTTACGACTTTTATCGTACGTTTACCGATACTACCATTGAATCTCTGTATCCCATTATATTCAGCAAGGCAAAATTTAATGTTATAATTCATACATCCATAAAATTGTCTAACACACCTGCTTGTGGAACGGAGAAATTATTGGGAAAAGTATTTGGTACAGGTTTATGGAGAGGAAAAGAAGCACGCTCTTACTTTTTTTCCTTAGTATCCAGGTAGATGGACTCGTTCCTCCCTGATCAGAAGGGCGCCACGTCCCATTGTGTTCTTCTGGTTCACTATGTTACTTATTTTAAAGATTTGTACGGTCACGTACATATAAAGACACTCATAGGACAGAATAGTCAAGCAGTTGAATTCAAATGATCCAAAATCTAGCAATATTGTGTCAAAGTCATAGATATAAGATTTTAGTAAAGTGTGCAGTATGGAAAGGTGTAGGAAGAGGTTGATGTGTTTAATGATATCTGATTCTGCTTATAAAAATCAAACAAACCCCACTGCGAATGATTTTAACCAAAAGAAATAGCACATTTTTTATGAAGCAAGAAACAAGAAGCGAAGGAAGGCTTTAGATCTGAAGATAAAAATAAATTGTCCCTATCAATGAACCCGATGCTGGAAAGAAAGTAAAGATAATAGAAGGTGATTTAGGCCTAGTATATAAGCGTATAGTTAAGAGCTCGTATACCGACCAATTCATTTGACGACATGTCTGTGGAATGAAATCTGATCATTAAGTCATCACTGCTAGGATAGACAGAAAGGATAGACTCACAGGTCACATATTTTTGTTCCAAAAAAAACATTTTTGCATACTTGTCGATTGTTGTACCTTAGTAACCTAAGTGCCATAGTAGAAGTACTATGGCCATCTTCCAATATCTGGGGTATATCTGGTCAATCACAAATGTCACTTACCTCATTCTATATTCTTAACTATCCTCTTCGACAATATCTGGAGCCAATATGTTAGCCATGCTTAAAAAAATTACTACGGGTTTATAAATTTTGAAACAATTATCAAAAGTTCAAACCAAAAAAGTAAAATATCATAATAAATAAGTTGAGCTTAAAGAAATACTTAATTAATTATTATTGAAAATTTTTTAAACATTTTTTTGTAAGAAATTCGTCTTACTCACTAAAAGATTTAATTATGCCAAAAAAAATACTTTAACTGCAGTATAAATTGTCTTAAGGGAAAATTCTTCCGCAGTGACTCACCTACCTACTAATAATAGTAATTTTTACTTCAATATACCTATTTACTATGTACTAGCTTAGTCGGTTTGTCAAGTACGAGCACATACTGATTAGCTGAACTTATCACACATCCGAAAACATTTGTATTCATTGGTAGGTACCTCCCCTCCTATGGGATAAACTTTTTCTTTAATGTAACACACAGGTGTTCGTAAAAGCTACGACTGCACGATGTTCGCGACAGTAACGATGTTACAAAGTTGCACGGGGCACGTTGAAGGATTTTTCTGCGACTGTAGAATACACACGTCGCCATATTGTAGTCCGGGGGAATGTGTACGGGCTCAGGTTCCGCATTTATTTTGGAAATGAGAAAAATAAATCGACGTACATTTAAAAATAAACTTGATGAAAAAACTGAAAAACTGTAAAAAACGCATACAACACTCGTATTACGTAGATATTTACGTAAATGATTACATAATCTCGCAAAAAATTGAGTAAAAAATATAAATGTAAAACTATGTTAAACTCAATCTTTTCCAACAAAACATGAATCAGTTTACAGACTTAAGATAACTCTCTAGAGGTATACTTACTAAAATATTAATATTTTGTATTTTTTATATACTTTTTTATAAATGTAATATTAATGAGTCAATCAGTTGAAAAATTAAATTGCAATATCCAAAAAATAAAAATAAAATTTGAATGCAGTCATCGAAGATTAATAATTTAGAATGTTCGAAAATTCTATATTTTATTGGAAATATTCCTAGCTCTATCCCTTCCAAAATCATGTTTCCAAATCACTATTAAAAGCAAAGACAGCAATATCTTTTAATTGTAAAATGGAAAGCCAACAATATCCTCTTCAACCAATCAACCTCCAAAGATGTTCCAATATCTTTGGAAGTTGGCAAAAATAAAAAAATAGACCCTTTATACTTATGTGAGAGTTGATATTGATTTTAGACTAAAACATCATAGCAAAAATAGCAATATCCATTTTTGTACCTAAATAGGAAAAGCAGCCATGTCCACTATTTGGTAGCAAACACTGAAATACCCATAGTCAAAAGTTTAATATTTTTTTATACACGTAGGTACATAAAGGAATACTGAGATGGCAACTATTTTTAAAAACTTATTTCGAATAAAATATAATGACAGTTTTTTTGTCTCAGATCTTTTTATCTTAGCTGTCAAATCACATACGCGATACTCACACAATACATGTCACGTACCGACACTAAAATATGCCTCTAGACGGGTGGGCATTTTCTCCCAAATACCTACACATCAACTCGCTAAATATGTAGTATTTAATTAAGTCACTTCAAAATAAGCTGTGTTTTCAGTATAAAAATATTCAATGACTATATGATCGAGTAGTTCGTATATAAAAGTACGTTTAAACAGAGTTAACCTAGCACGAGCGATGTGTTCCGATTCATTTCACAGTTAGTTGATTGAGTTCTGCAGACAAACACTGTTTTTCAACACACACATCCGGGAAAACTAAACCGCCAACTCTACCGATCCGGAATGTTCCAGACTTTAGTTTGTCTGATTGAATCATCAGAAACTAGCAAATTCCCCGTAAATTGTTTTGCCCGCCATAACGGCACTAAGTTTATCAATGGTTTTGGCGGGAGGAAGTGGCGGGAATCTTTATTGCCTAAGTTAGCTACTTCCGGTCCGCGAGGAATGGATACACGAGGCGCCGAAGCGAACTTCTGCATTAATTAAGCTTTTTACCTTCGAAATAATTTAGAAAGGTACGTAGATTCTTTGAAACACTCCGTTTAATTAGTTTTTCATTATTTATCTTGCCTCTATGAAAATATATTATATCGGTGTATAAACATTTAAAGTTATATTATATTTGTCATAACAAGATTACGGCAGACTACCAACTTTACTTTTATGAATAATCAATAGTACTAAAAATAACATACAAAATAAATAAGTCAAATTTAAAATTAAAATAACACTCGGTTAACGATCCACGATTTCAAAATGAGTGAGCATAGAATTTTTCAATGGCTTAAGGGATGTAATGAAATAGAAAATATTTTTTTAATAACATGACTTATCATTAGTTATTTAATTTTCATTTAATTTATAATGAACATTTAATAAAGGAACAATAAAAACTTCTGTCAATCTGATGGTTAAACCGGTGGTTAAAAAATTTCATAAATTCAAAAACTTAAACATATTTTAATTAAGATAAATTATAGCCAGGAAGCCATTTATTTGAGAAACATGCTTGTAAGACTTTTGTACGATGTCCCAGGGCTTACGACCTGTATGAGCTGGCTTGAGTGATCACTCTACACAATACAACGTTTACCAATTCCATCGTAAAAACATCCACTTTCCACATATTGCATTTTTGAAAGTTATATATGTGTTCCAAATAAAAATCATTCATATAAATTAAGGGGCTTTGCTAGTGACACCTGTTGTCTCTTCTCATGAAACAATATACATATATTTCGCAGTTGGTAATGATATTTCTATATTTTTAACTGGGCCATCGTAAATAAGACTTCCATACACGTTTCTCATATAAATAGCTTCGTCTCTGTGAGACTTCTATAGTTTATCTCAATTAAATAATAATCCCGCAGTGGATAAGTTCAGTGATTTTGTTCTCTGAACATACATTTAAAAATATTGTTAAATATAATTCATTAAATGTTTGATTATAATAAACAATCGCGATACATTTGCTGATACGAAATTAAATACTGATATAACCATTCATTAAAAAAGTATATAAAATTACTTTCAACAATGAGTTAAGTTTATTGTTCACTGTGTGCTCTAACAAACTAAATAACATCTAAAGATCTGGAATATTACACCTTCGAATAACTTCTCACTAAGTTTGTCTCGAGAGAGCATGGTGAATATGAGACTTGTCCAGGTTTATGGCTGCATTAAATTATACATTACTAGAAAGTTTAGCAGGAACTCACTGTAATACAGTAAACTAAATACTAAATACATTTATTAATTCAAACGTTTATTTATGAATAATATTCGTAAATGGACATATATGTGATTCCTTAGTATAAATGTGCTCATTTATACTAATCATAATATATATATCAAGTAAGAGCACTAAAGGACTAAATGAATTGTAATTCAAAATCAATTAATGTGCTTGAATATTTGTTGGAAATCACCGAATATTAAATGAGATAAATTGTAAATAAAACACTAATATAACAGTACTTGAGTTTATCAGTACAACTCGAGTTTCGAGAGTATCAGTAACTCTCATAGACAGCTGAAGATTTAAATATATATTGACATACAGGAAACAGGCTTAGGTGGTAGTGCATTTATAAAGTAAAAGGGTTCTGAAAGAAAGGGCGGAGTTACTGGTGAAAGGTGGAGCGGGTGTTTTAATCGGAAAATTGAAGGAAGAGCTTTCTCACGTATATGTAAATAGCGTCGCCTCTGTAAGACATCTAATACTTTTCTTGATGAAATATATTAATATTACATTTTTTTACAAAAATTTTGAAGATTCATTAATTATAAATTATACATTTCTTCGGACCAAATTAATTATGATTTATTAATGTACACTCATAATTTAACGAAGCTATTGTGGAGATGATTGAGTTTGTTTATATACAATTATTAACGGTTTTTTAGACTCTTGAGTTATTACAGAGTACCTGGACGGTCGGTTTCAAGACAGAGCGAGCTATTTATGCAGGTACCCAGTGCAATAACTATATTATGAATTTGCCTTTATATAGATTATACCGTTTAGGCGATCAATATGGCTCTTGATATATTTAAAGCTCGAACACATACAAAAGACAAATCTATTAAGTTTTTATTTTATAGTTTGCCTGCATAACCAATAAATTATTTTTGTATTTATCTTGCCATTAATATTTGTTTATTTCTTTTATTATATACTTAGATAGCTATGCTATTTTATTATATTTCACATTAAGTTTAAAATCAAGAGAATAGTAGAGTAAAGAATATTTCATAGTAATAATCCACTTACAAAATTACATAACATAAGTGTTATTGGATATTCTCAATTGCTTAGTAGAAAAGTAAAAACGAATTCATACGAAGAGCACTCGTAAATTTTGACTAAGCTAAGGAGGGGAGAATTCGCCACACAGCCTGAAAAGCTGGATTCATATTACGACCAATCGGCAGCCTGAGGTGATTGCGGGGAACGTAAGAAACGATCCACTGTATCGGGCAGAGTAACGTACCAACACTGGATCACGTCTTTATTAGGAAACTTTTTCTACACGAAGAGAAAGAATAACTTTTTGAGTGAGATTCAACGGAATCCTTGTTTTACCCCCGCAATGGAGAGCTCCACAATCAAGCAAGTTTGTAGAGCCACTAACAATTGGAAACTAAACTATTGTATTTGCTTTAGGGATGGGAACACGTTTCGGTTTGTCTATTCTAAAAAATAAATTGACTTAGCGGAAACAATCATGGGAACTTTTTGGCAATTTATTTTTTTGGGCGAACACTCCGCAAGAACCTAACATTCATCAGCACTCAAAGGAAAATGAAACTTGGCTTTGTTCGTTAAAGAACAATGGGATTGCTCTAACGAATCCCGGTCGTAAGAAATCTTTAAATTTATTTTCGTGTAAAGACTTTTGTTGCTTTATTTTCCGAAAGAATTCACCCTCTTGGTTTTGGTGCGTTTTTCGATAAATGATAATTCTTTGTTTTTATTAAAACATACTGTAGGTAATACATTGACAACAAATGTAGTAAAGTTATACAACTAAGGTAAATTTAAAAGGTAGATTAATGGTTTTTAGTTATCCATATATTATTACGTATACTCACTTACTTAGAGTAATACAATATTACATATCCTTATAGTGACCATGTTTCATTAGCTTAAAAAAATGGGTAATTAATTTTATATAACTATATTTATATATGTATTTTCCGAGAACATAATCACTGGATTTTGTTTACAGAAGGATGATTTTTTTTTTTTTTTGAAAATTTAAAAAAAAAATAGAGATGCGAACACGGATTACGTGTCACATCAATATTCTTACTATTTTCAAACTAAGCTAAACGCTTGTGCTATGAAAATAAGACTAACTTGCTAGTCTGGTGTGAGGTTCGAACCCGCAATCTTTGGATCACGAGGCGAGTGTCCTAACCACAGGACCAACAAGCTACTCTTAGATTATTAAGATATTTCATAGAAGTCTTACATAGATGAACCAATGTATACTATATCATGAGAAGGACTATAGATTTCTTGAGCATAGACCATTCTAATATATGAAAGAAACTGATTTCAAACATATACACAACTTTCAAAATTTAATATGGTATGGGTGTACTAACGGTGGAATTGGTGAAAATTATATTGAGTAAAGTGGTCACTTAAACCAGCTCATACAGATCATAAACATTGAGCCACCCTAATAAACACTTGCATACACTTTTCTCATATAAATAGCTTCGTCTCTGTAAGGCTTCTGTAATTTATCTTTATTAATAATTCACTTTTCACAAAATATTGACTATATATATATATATATATATATATAGGCACGATACACAAAGGCACATATTTTTATTGAAGGTCGAAATTCTTGTTAGATAAATATGAAACAGGTCTACTGATGAATGGATTTTACAAAATTATGAAAATATTTTGTCTGGCTTTTAAAGTTAAGTGGTAGAAACAAAGATTAAACTACGAATTTCTTCACTCTAGCGGTCAGTAAGGTTAAAACTATTTTGTAGTACCTACATACCTATGGCTTGGTTTTCAAAAATATGTAGCATAATTTTCATATTCTTATCATGTATAAAAAATGTTGGTATGATAATTTGTTTATAAGGAATAAATTAAATTAAATAAAAGAATCTCATCGTCTTTTCGGGTGCTAGTACCAAATATAAATTGTGCTTCAATATTAAAATACATATTTAAACCACCAAATGTAGTATCAACATTGAATTATTTATTTAAGAAGTTTCATCATCATTTTCAGACGTTTTCTATCCACTGCTAGATGAAGGCCTCTACAAGCGTCTCCCATTTTTTTGTTTAATGATATTTGCTACCACGCATATCCACAGAATTGAATGTCTTAGTCTGGTGAATGCTGGGATGGCTTGTTAAACTCGTCATTTCTCTCGGTTATCACTGGATGATTGCATTTGTCCTGAATGTCCATCCAAGTGATGTGACCTGTCCGTAATATATGAAATTTTTTGTATTGATTAAAATATTTGTTAATAATTAATATTATTATTCCCAAAAATATGGCATAAATAATGAATGCAAGCAATCACGATTTGGAGCACAACAAACTTGATTTGACTTTAAGTAGTGTATTCTCCTCTACGATTTACAACTTCATGCCGACGTTCTACAAGTTTTTCGATGCTTCTGCGATAAAAACCATCCGGTCTTGACTTTTCTGTTTCTTCTTCTTCTCTGAGAGACTTCTCTGACTGACGGTCAGGAGACAGGGAGAGGTCAGAAGTACTCACTTGTATCTACTTGACATTTAATTTTGAAAGCCTGTAATAAAATAAAATAATAAGTGTTACGTAAATGCAAACACAATATGCGTATGTATTCTAGAGCAGAAAATTTTATTCCGAATGAAGTATAAATTTTACCGATTTGTTCTGCTTTTACAGCGCCTATTAAGAATAAATGAAATGTCACTTCTTATATTAACATCTCATATTTTCCATAGAGTACATTTAAAAATACATTTTTATAATTGAGAAAACCAGATGAAAAATGTTTACTACGTGATTTAATTAGTCGTTAAGAAAAAATTCTAGGATGATATTTTATTATATTTTTACGTATCGTGGCTATGGAAGGAATGAACGAAAACGCTGGAAATTAATTAGAGATTTATTAATTAATGATTAATTCATTTTTCAATGAACAATGTGACTTAACACGAATAAAACTTTAGACTTTTCTTTAATCCACACTATTTCGTAATAAATCAGTCGTAAGTAAACACTTTATTATCGATCGGAGAATAGTGTGACTTCTGTGTGCGAGAATATTCATTTCTACTAATTTTTTGCGCCACTTAGGTAATTCACAGTAGGCCATTATAGGCGTCGTCTCTCCACTCGCGGCTGACTTCGTGCTGAACGATCTGCCAAAACACGACAACTCAACTTCCGCCGCGGCGAGGTTCCGCATTTATATCCAGATACTGGTATTTTCATTATTCTAGATTATTCTAGTGTTTAGGAGAAGGTCTTCGTCGCTTTTCGGTTATTTCAGGCGTTTCTGTACATTTGTAGACGTTTGTAGATAATTGTAGACTGTTACAGATCCTACGATTTCAGTAACATATGTCCACCCAGGGATTTTGTCAGCAGGTTACCATCTCGTTATAAATTAATATTTTTACCTATATAAAATGATTTCCACTGTGAAAAAATCCCATATTTGGTGCATATGGTTAAGAAGCCCAGAAATCAATTCAAAAATATTTAATAAAATATAATTGTACCTACCACTCGTCAACCTATAACGTTGGGTAGAATATTACAAATTGTCACGCGGGGTCGGCAACTATATCAAACTCAATCAATTATTGCCTCATTGTTATTCCTGTGGATTGATAATCAAATTACCAGTATTATTCCTAACTCCATACAAACCGAGACTAATGCTAATGCTACTATGGACCGCATAAATTAAGGAATTAACTACAACGGTGGAGTCAGTACATGGCCGTGCATTGATCGATTTGTCAATGTTAAAAGATTTTTAACTACACAAGTAAATAAAGCAAAAACACAGATCACTATTATTAATTTTCGAATGAATTAATTAAAAATGTAGGTATATGAAAAAAATATTTTTCCTTTTTTCAAAAGACAGATTTTTTCGTGAATATGTTTTAAATATCAAAAAACTATAATCTATTCGTATCTTATATTCTTTAATTTAAACATCAAAATTAAATGTTGCAAATATTAAAAAATATTTATGATTTACTTTTTTTATAAAGGAACCTAATGCAAAACTTTTCGACAAAAAAATATTTTTAATATCAATCCAAAAGATTTCGGAGAAAATCATTTCCTTCTTCAGAGGGGAAAAAAAAACATCGAAGTATACCTACTATAATTATATTTTCAAATAAATTTAAATTTTTAAAGCTATGAAAAAATAAAAATAAAATTATTGTTAATAATAATGTTTCTACTGTTTCTGTATGTTCACTACTAAATCTAAGGTCCTTATTAGTCCTATTCATTACCTACTCATATGTTTAACGTTGCTTATTTCTTCTCTCTATGCTTATATTTAAGAGTATTTATAATAATTATTATTTCTTTTGCCTATTAGTTAATATTATCTCTCACAAATATGATTATTTTTTATATCGGTTTGTATTATAACATATAACTTTTTATTTCTATGCTTGTACCTATGATTATTTTCATTAATTATGCTTATATAATAATTACTTACTGTTACCAAAAACCAAGCGATATACTTTAAAAAATATATTTATAAATCCTTGTAAGGTAAAGACGAAAAAATAAAGGTAAATTATAAAGGTATGTAGGTTATTATTTGTCGTCATAATCAAGTATGCCAATCTTAAGTAAAGCTACTTATCTCGAAAAAGTTAGGTATATCCTCGTGAGCTTAGCAGCCTAATTCTTAACTGTGTCAATATTTATGTGAATAAAATAAATAAATAATTAATTAATTAAAATATAAATAAACAGAACAAAAGTGTTAATATAACAATATAATAATAAATATGATTACTATAACTATCATTTCGAAAATTATTATTTTATTCCTGAAAACGCTAAAATATTTCAAGGAAACATAATTATTAAGACAAGCGAAGTATTTTATACCATAATTTCAGTATTAAAACTACCACCAAGTAACCGACGAAAAAATAAATAACATCAATTATTCAGGTCTTAGTCGGCAGGAGTCTGTAACAAAAGCCTTTAAAACATTAAAAACAAAAACCTTATAAAATAATAGCAGACATCCAATATAGATCTCTCTCTGACTCTACCATTAAGTAATTTTAAAATTTGCTGCTCTGCAAAAATGTAAAAAGGGGATTTTTGTGAATATTTTGCATAATAATCCTCTAGAACGAGTATTACGATAGCGAGAGATGTTAATATTGATTTCAAACAACAGCTCTCCAATTTGTGATGATAAATTTATTATTATTTTGCTGGACTGTTTGGTTGGAAGATATAAATCATTTTGATTAACAATTTCACTTCACTCCCGCCTGTTTCGTGTAAGATTTCCGCTTTTCTGAAGATTTCGTAATAATTTATCAAAGATTTTAAAATAAATAACAAGATTATTGGACCATCGGAAGTGGCTCGAAGGTCGCATTTATTTATACATCCTTCTAATCTCCCAAAACCATATCCAGAGGGCGGGGCCCGACCTGACGGATTTATAATAGTAATCAATAACACTAGGATACCGATAAATGCATACTTTTGTAAACGTTTCACAGATGCTGTTTTTTTATGGTTTATGTTAATGTATTTTGAGCTAGACGGTTTGATTAATAGCTCTTGATTTCACGTTATCCCTTTTGTCAGTAAATCACCACATTTTATTCTCAAAAACAGCTGAATATAAAGATTGAACGACTTTACATTCTTCTGTAATTTTAGGTCGAGTCCTGTATTCCGAAACACTTAAAGTTTTTCTGTGTATTATTTTTAATAAACCAATTTTTCTGATACAATGATAGATACCGAGGCAGGAAGGATGTAAAATATCAATTTATTAAAAGATAAACAAATGCTGGTTAAATATATCACTCTACCCTATCAAATTTTCCAGTAAAAAAATATATTCACATAAATTACTCAAATAGAAAAGTCTTTTCTGCAATGATGATATCGATCAAATGTTTCAATATCGTAATGTTGAATCATAGAACATCAGAGTTGGTACTATAAACCGCTTAGAAGCGTTCAAAATAATGCAGGATTTACTGCATAATACTGAGGATATCCTGGACCTACATGATAACCAATACTGAAATCTTACAAAGAGCCAATGTCCAAAGATAATTATTTACAAAAATCAAGCTCCGTAAGACATTGTATTTTGTTCACATAATGAGAGAAAATGTACCCTAATTCAGTCGGTTGTCGAAGAGAATATTGAATACATATTTTTATTAAATGTATTTAATAATAATAATTTTTGTCTGTCTATCTGTCCGTAACTTCTATTATAAAAATATCTTTTTCTACCATTTTTTTATAAGGAAACGGTATATGTAAAAGTACCGTTATTTTTGACGGGTTACAGCTAGTAATTAATAATACTTATGGTTGAGAGACATCGACATGGCCGACAATGTGGAGTTAAGTCTGTAACGAGTGGGTTGATTAAGGAAGCTGTCAAAAATTCTGCCGATTGAACCGGACTGCGCTGCTTACAAGACCACAAGTTCTCAATAAGAGTATTTTGATAAAGTCCAAAAGTCTGTTCCCAACATTTAAATTGGTAATTTTAATGCACTGTATAAAATAAATCTCAATAATAATAAAATATAATACTGGTCAATAAAAGTTCAATAAAAGGTCAATAAAATTAATGTATTGAAAATATTAACCTTGAAAAAAATTCTAGTGTATATGTTTAGAAGAATATATATATATATATACTTTTTTATACGTGTCGCATCAATATTCCTACTATTCTTAAACTAAGCCAAAAAAAGCCTGTGCTATGAAAATAGGACTAACTTGCCGGTGTCCTGGAATGGGGTTCGAACCACTGACCACCAGATCACTGTCCGAACGCCATAACCACTATACCAACAAGCTACTCAAATAGTTTCGTATTAAAAAAATCAAAAAGCTATGAGACTTCTATAATTCATCTTAAATAAATATTTATTTATTTGTTTTCATTACATTTTTTAAATATCACTAGATCCAGAAAACGTCTTAAAAGACGTTTGTCTGCAAATTCATTTTAATAATTAATGTTACTTCATTTCATTCATTGTATAACCAGAAGAAAATAAAATAATTTTTAGTAAGTGTATAATACATAAATAAGCAAATCTAAATATAGCGAACTAATAATTCATGATCAGTTATGATACACATCACATTAATTCATAGGTAACTTATATCGTTTGATATCAACCACTTTCTGAGTTCTGCCACTGATTTTCGAGTCATTAGATCTGTAGGAAAAGTACTTTGTAGTTTGTTCAAGAGCATAGAAACTAAATATTCAAGTGTTCTCAGTCCATATTTATTTCTTATTCTTGGAACAATTAAAGTGTATAAAAATAATATTATTAAAAGATATTGATTATATTATTTGATTATATCTACTTCTTTTATATGTTTCAGAAAAACCGTTCCATGGTCAGGAATGACGATGAATGAATTGACGATGGAAAGGTTTTCCTGAAACATGTTGGTGGAATTACTCATATAAAAGAAGTAGATATAAACAAATAATATAATCAATATTTTTTTTAAAATGTCAATCTAAAATCTTGCTGGATCTATTGAATTTTTTTTTTATTAAAACAAAACACAAAACACCATCAACCACATGTCAGCATATGAGCCTTACGACACAACTGGATTTATAAAACAATTCTGTTTTTATTTTTTGCATAGACCCGTCTCGATGTGCGTTTTGTACAGGACAACCATGGTTTTGTGATTTGCTCATAAATCGGGGGAATATAATGACGGCTCTCTTTGTGACGGACAGGTAACAAACAGGTAAGAGGTGTACCTAAATGGCTTCTATAATGACGGTAAATGAATACGAATTCATCATAACAGTGTCGAACATCCGCACGCACGTCGGTGGCGGGGGCCGGACCGCATTCATTGCATTTTGCATTCATCAGATTGCAACTACTTCTGTACGCCTGGTGGCTCGCAGGTGGAACAGTAATCGATCTGATATAATAATTTAATGCTGTGTCCATTGTTTGTCTTTGTGTCCATGTGTGTCTGTAATAGTACTGTCACGGATCATTTAGCGTTGCAAATTGGGCCATGTTTAAAACGAGTGCAATGAATAGGTGATTAATATTATAAAACATCTTTCCGCTACACTCAAATGGACTCATTTATTGTATAAAATGTATCTCATTAGAAATCCTTCCGGAATTTTAGGCGATAAATTTTAGATAAAATAAATAAACATTTTTTTTATAAAAATTGACACCTCTTGCTTTAAACAACACTAAAAAACAAGGAGTATACGAAAAAGTACAATATAATGTCAATAAAAAAGTAACCCGTAAAAACCAAGTTTTTACAATACTCCTTTTCTCATTTTTGGGTTTCGTGTCTACCATATGCGTCGGAATCTCCATACAACTTACTGAATTGTATGAAAAAACCATTAAAAATTTGAAAAATCCAAAATTATACTATAATTATTATTTTTTTAACGAAAATTTGATAGATCTTCTTAATCGTTGCCACAAGTCTACTTGCAAAGTTTCAGCTCGATTGGATCGCGGGAAAAGGGTTAAAAATCGATCCAAATTTTTTCGTCAAGCAAGCAAGCAGACGCCACGAGTTAAAAGATAGGAAGTAAAGATAAATAATGCGAATGCTCCCTTCGTCAGGATACATTATTGAAATCAAAATTATAATATATATATATACATGGTTATTAATATAACGTATAACGAATTCAAAGAGCAGACAGACAAAGAAGAAGTTATCTCCGGATGCTTTAGAGACACTGTTTAGGCCCATAAGCGCATGCTAGTAGAACGAAAAGTCAGCAGATTACATAAAACATGCATCAGACCTATCATGACATATGGTATCGAAGCGAGAGCGGATACGGTGAGAACTACACCTTATCAGAACTACCGAGATGAACACACAACTGGTTATATAAATACAAAAAATGAACTAATTGTCACATGACATGCTTTGGGAAATAAATCAATTTGCAATTTTACAAAAACTTTTTCATCATTTATGATATTACGAGTTTCTTCAAGTAATGCAATGAATGTGAATAGAAAGAAACTAACAAATCATTCAATCAATTACTATAAATAACCGGAGATTTATTTAGCCTTTATATTTTTTTTTATATATTAATGAGATTTGGAAAAATATTTTGAAACGACGAATCCGAATTTATTATTAAAGTTTTTTGATGCCGACTAAAACGATTTACGCTTTATTAAGTGAGTACATTCACATTTAAGGTCACCTCAAAAGTCGCTGTCAGAGGTCAAACATGAATAAACCAACTGTAAACATAATATTAGGCACGATACCCAGACTCGATCAACTTCAATCCAACTGAATAAAACTGTATTGACGTTCGTGTGATTTTTTTTCGGCTTACTCAGATATACCTTGTATTAAGCATGCCTCTCAACTGGGATGAAATATCATATCTGGATATGACGCAAATAGGAATTCAAATGGAATTAGGAATGATAAATATCTATCCCGTTGGGTCGTATTTGCTGCCGATTATGATCATCGAACGCAGGGAGTAGCTTTTTTTTTTGAAAAAGTATATTTACAAGGTAACCATGTAAATAGCTAATTTATTGTTATTTTTAACTAGCTTTAACCCGTCAAAAATGGCGGTACTTTTACTTGTCGCTTCCTAAGAAATAAGTATTTATTTATTTATATAAAAAGAAGAAATATAAATTTACTATAAAAAAGTTACGGACGTTCAGGAGGGACGGACAGACAGACAACGTGATTATTATAATCGGGATTTTGTGACAAACAGATCTTCTATAAGTTGTTATTGACCCTGATTGATGATCCTAGGTGTTATATGGTCAACATTCGCATTACAACCACCCTTCTAGCACCATTAATTCCGGTTCCTTTTGCCATTGCTTGAATAATTTATATTTAAAAATATTAAGAACACTGTTCTTGCACTACTTTTTATCCCCAATATTAATGATTTCGAAGATTCGTCCATAAATTTCTGTCCGAAAGTTTATCTAATTCGATTTTCTAAAGTAATGTGATAGCTGATGTCAATCCGCTTTCGAAATTAGTATAATTTCAAAATTACTGCTAAATAAAATGAAAACATTGACTTTATTTTTTTTTAATAAAATATTTTGAAATATTTTTTTTATATTTATTTTTTATATTATTTCAGTTTAATTAAAATTAAAACTAATAAGCGCATCCACAATATCAAAATGTATTATTCTCTACGCAACAATCTCCATCACTAACGCTAAAATGAAGCAAAAAAAGCATAATTCTCTACTTAATAATGTCAATCACTAACTATCGTTATCAAAATGATACGCTGCTCAAAAAACTCAAAATGATAGCTCTGTTCTCGCAGCCTTAACTAGCGGCCAAAAAAAAAACATATATATATATATATGTATATAGTAAAAGTACTCATATTTGAGGTGAGAGTCGGGTAAAGGTGTTTGAATATTATTTACATGTTTGTAATGATTGATCTTAAAGTTTTCTTGCATATTTTACAAATATATACTAATTCTACGCTATCACTGTTGCAACGAATACTTTTAATTTTGGATTGGTCCGCCATTTTTGAATTGGTGCTAATGTTTTGATTGGTAATATTACTGAATGTATTATGATAAGGCTGCTGCAATTGTTTGGTATTTTGAAATCTCAAGGATATTCTCATTTCAAATTATAAATATTATATTAATTAATTGATTGATAACAGGTTTTTTTTGTAAACATTTTCTATCGAAACTGGAATTTTATTTAGCTCGGAACGGAAATCTTACAGCAGCAAAATACACCACAAAACACCCAGGATGGCCAGTAAATCATGTAGATTAATTGTGAACTCACCGGGAATCGAACCCGGAACCCTCGGCATGGGAGGCCAGTATTATATCCACTGCGCTACGAGGGCCGCCGAAAAAATGTGTTGAAAAAGTTAATTTTTTATTTAATATTACTGTATAAATTTTAATGGTTTCATTACGCTTTTAGTATTCCTCCCCACCAAATAGAGTAGAGAATAAGTAGTTAATGAACAGTTGTGAAATACGTATACCCTTTTCAACTTGTTTACACCTAAAATGATTTTAAATCTTTTGATTATACATAGCAAATACAGAGGAAATACCTAAGTATATTTCTCTCACTTGCTTTAAAACAAAACAAGAGAATTAATTAAGTGCATATTTGTGGTTAATAATAAAATACATCCTGTACATTATGCGTAGGAAAAAATTATCCCTTTTACTTAAAAAATATTAAGGATTTTAATAGGTAGGTACAGAATGAAAGTTAAATGCTCTTCTCCGTAATAATAAATAATTATTCATTACAATATATTCCAATTTGTACGCACAGAACGGGCTGCGGAAACCGACCCTCGCTGCACGCAAAATGAATAATTCTCCTTTTGAATTTTTAAGTAAACTTTGAAACAGTTTAACGGCAAAAAATGTGAATAAGCGTTTCCAACCCCAAAATGTTATTATGTTCTTACATTTAAACTCCTTATTACATGTGACGCCGGGGGCGAAATTACAGCGCATTGGACCCAAACTAAGACTCGGGCCGTGGGTCCGAAGAAAACGAAAATGCTCCCGTCGAGCAAAATGAGACTTTATAAAAGGGTTCTTTTAAGGCCTGTTTATACACATTTTTTATAATTGAAATTTTTACCCTTTCCAATCCATGACAAGATTTATTACGCTTCTATTTTCTTCGCAAGACCAGGGTCTATTGCGCCTAAGGACAATTTAGATGTTTAGAAATTGTTCAAATGATTTAGCCCAAAACTATTAGTGGGTCTTTGTATTTCAATACTGAAAAGTTTCGATTCAATTTTATTCGAATCAGATGCGCTGGTGCAGAAGACATTGTTAGAATAGCCGTATCATTTCTAATAAATGGTATTACTACTCACTATACAAATATACAAACTTTTATCAATCTTCGTTATATACCATCCATTATTTATTAATCCTTTGGATACCACTGGATTTATTAATCCTGGATGTCCATAGTGTTTGTAGCTTTAGATATATTCATTGTGGTTGGAGAAGGTAGAATGCTTGGTATTACCGCCTCGATTTTTTTTTTCATGTTCGATCCCATGTTTGACCATTCTTTCGTCAACCATTACACAATTTTCTTTCTGACATTTTGAAATTCTTTAAAATATATATTATACATGTTACAGTGACAGGAAGTCTTACATTTTTATACATGTTTAACTGTCCCCAGAAAGTTAAAACTTGTATTGGGGACAGGAATAAATAATGATGCATAATGTCAGAGCATGAATGATAAGTATGTGTAAGTCAATAAATTAAACAGTGTAGAGAAATATAAACATCATAAAATAAATATTAGTGAATCAAGTATAAAAATTATTTTCGGAGTACAGTTATTTTTTAAAGTCTACTATTTTTATTTTGATTATGTATATATTATTCTATTTGTTTTATTTATTTCTTGAATTTTGTATATTGTTCTTCAGTTCAGATATTCATTGGTAAATTATTGAAAAATTTTACACCTAGGTAAGTGTATGGTATATTATAATTTTTATAATATAGAATAATAATGATTCTATTGTTCTGTATTTAGTGTTTAAATGTGCTTTAGAAATTTCGCACGCTAATAGAGTGCCAAGCACTTTTAAAAGATCTATGCAAGGTTTATATTATTGTTTTTTTTATTGCATTGATGGAGGAACATTATTTTTTGGAATCTGGGCGGCTTAAATATCACATTGTTAAATTCAATGATCAAAATACAAAATTAACAGTGTCCGTCACTAACGCTAACAGACGGCG
Source organism: Agrypnia vestita (assembly GCA_016648135.1). NCBI lineage: Eukaryota > Metazoa > Arthropoda > Insecta > Trichoptera > Phryganeidae > Agrypnia > Agrypnia vestita. The sequence goes on along the minus strand of JADDOH010013228.1, from coordinate 51,195 downwards.
AATAATGATTAGGCATAAAAAGCAAAAAAAATAGCATTATTATCTACACATTATAATGTCTGTCATTAACGCTACCAAGATGCTAGGTGGCGCTGTTCTAACAGCTCTAACACTTTACCGGAATATATATTACAAATTAAATCATTTTGCTGGGTCATAGCTAATCATTTAAAAACTTTATTTAAATATGGCTATTCGCAATATTATTGGAAAACTTTTTAAATTAAAATAAATTGTTTTTAAATTCTGAAAAGTTTATTTGAGAAATGTCAGTCGGTACGTTATGAAATCTATTTCGTAAAATACGAATGTGCCAGATGTAAAGAAGTAGAGGAGTATCAGGACTGAAATTGTTTCCTCTGTCTCATCGTAATAGTATGAGGTTGTTTTCATGTAGATAAGCAATAATTATATGACAATTAATATGAAAAGCAAAAATTATACTCACATTTACAGATACATACATGTAAATTTTATTCACAACATAATAGAGTACTCTCATAAATCCAGATGGCAGACGTCTAGTGGAGTATCCCAATAGAAGTTCGGACAAGCAGGTGGAGAGTCTATGAGAAAAGTGACAGGAACTGCAGTGGCGAGAAGCTGTTATGACGGCGGAAGATGAGGTTCTTGGATTTAGGCAGTATGCCAACAGTCCATGATGAATAAGGGAACAGTTATTTGAATATATAAATAATATTTTAACGAGATGGTAAAAAAGATTATTAACAGTATCCCTCCTAATATGTTGACAATAATAAGATCGAACTCTAGGACACACTTTCGTTTTATCTATAACGTTCGAAAAACGTCTACAAACGTCTTGAAACGATGAGAACATTGTAGTGAACACTCGAATAATCTAGGAAGCTAGAAAAACCAGCGTTTTACATATATAAGCGGGACCAACAGCTGTGCGAGACGAGTTTGTTTTGACTTTATTCGCTTTAACTTAAAACTAAATATAAATAAATAATAATATATAAAAATGTCAAGACCGTATTTATTTGGTGCGGCGACGGCGAGACGTCCACCGATTGCGTGTCACACTCTAACTATCTAAATAAATAAATAAATAAATAAATATAACTTTATTCCAGAATGTGGGGAGGTTCGTGCAATCCCACACATTCCATATAAAAGAAAATACACACATTAACAATATTATATAAAACAAAAGAGAAATAGGAAAATCATATAAAATAGAAGAGAAGTATTATAAGTATTAATATATGGTAAAATATCGGCTTTAGCGAGCGATGGCAAGTCAATTATGCGGGGCCAGTATCTTTCTCCAGTGTGCATCAATGCTGGATGCTGGAGTAAGGCGGGCTTCCAGGATAAGGATATTTCCGGAGCTGTATATCCTTTCCCTCATCCCTGCCACCCTGGATCTTATGAGGGCTGCAAAGTTGGGAACACGCCCCTCAGTGAACATACCGGAAGCGCTGCAATATCTGGGAAGGCCAAACATCATACGAAAGGCGTTGTTATATTGTATGCGAAGTCTTTCTATGCTGCTCTTTTTATAATTTGTCCAGAGTTCACATGTATATAACGTTGCACAGAAGGCAAGGAAGAGCGTTCTTTTTACAGCGGTGCTACAAAGATGAAACCTTCTACACAGCATATTCGCTTTCACACTGAGAGCTCGTCTTTGCCTGTCAATATCGTCGTCGTCCATTAGATTATTTGTAATTATGTGTCCTAGATATTTTGTTCTTTCGGTCACCTTCAGGACCACACCGTTCAGAGTAACTGGAGGAATACTTGTTGGGCCCTGACCATACTTTATAACCAACAGTGCTGTTTTATTAGGGTTATAGAGCATGTTTGTTTCTTCAGCAAACACTTCACAGACCTTTAGAAGAATGCGTAGTCCTCTTATAGACGGTGCCATCAGTACCATATCGTCAGCATAACTGATGTTGTTAAGACACTGTCCTCCGATGTGACAGCCTACCCCCGCGTTGTTTAGCCTTTGAGTGAGTTCGTCCATATAAAGGTTGGGGACATGCACCCTCCCTGTCTGACGCCGCTCGTCATGTGAACAGGTTCGGAAAGACTGTCTCTCCACCTTACTTGGTTTTCCTGTTGTCTGTGCCACGAGTCAAGAATACGTATTACCTCCGATGGTATGCCTCTTTCCCTGAGTTTTGCCCAAAGTAAAGGGTGAGAAACTCTATCGAAAGCCTTGCTCAAGTCTAGGAACATGCGTATAAAGTAGTCTTTTTGTTTCTGTAGTACTCCAGTGTACTAAAGTTTTAATTCCAGCAAGTCACGGACGTTACGTACTGACAGAAAGATAATGAAACTTTTATTTTTACATAATTTCTCTCTTAGAACTAAAATAATTTTTGAAATATGTTGCACTTGGACAAAGAAAAATAAAAGTTTCTCTATAAAAATAAAAGAAAAAAAAAGTTTCTCTAAGCAAAACCTTAATTACGTAAGTATATAACCACTTACTGAGATTTATAGTCTACTGGTTTCGAGAAGTACCCATCTCTTCGTCAGGGCAACCACTATATTAACACTTAAATATTTACACTTAAATATTCACCACATCATATTATTATTCAGTTTATCTGTTTATCTTTTATAAAAGTTAAAATACTGAGTACCTTTTTTAAGCGACCATTTTCAATTTTTAGGCGTAACCAATTCAAATAAACTCTTTCAAATTTTGTGACAATTACTGTCAGATGCTCGATTCGCGTCCATGCTGAAGAAGCTTTAATTCTTGCAGTAGATAGCTGATACAAAAACTGGTTACAGTATGTGATTCGATTAATGGTCCCGTTGATTTTGATGGGACGCTGGGGGTTAAGGCTCCCAAATAATGACCAAATTATCCACCAGTTTTACGCGCAATTTCAGCGACAAAATTCTGCGAATTTCGAATATTCCAATTATCCCCTCGTTATGGCTTTACAACATGCCGATTTTTATCCAGAAACAATGTTGATTCTTTCCGATTGGTCAAATTTTCATATCATAAGGACAAGGCTGATAATCATCATCTAAAATTTATTTACTTAAATAAAATATTTCATTCATTTGTTTGTCAAACATATTTGATAAATATTAAATTACATTACTAATGCTTACTTTTTTTAATTTTAATAATTATTGCTGTATTACTTACTCTTTCGCTTCGCACCATGTCTTTCTTACTTTGTATGGCCTATTTATTTGAAGAATTCTTGCTATATACCTTATTTATTGTTATATGTTACCTTATATATCGCATGTATGATATTTTAATGTATGTATTAATTCTTATATGGAATGGGACTGCACAAACCTCCCCACATATTGGAATAAAGTTATATTTATTTTCTTCTTCAAATACAGTAAAATATATATTTCTATAAATTATAATCATATTTATTTAATTTTATTTATTTTTTAATTGTATTACATTGTAAGCGAACTTCTTCTCTAAATACGAGCATTTCTGTTTTCTTAGAGAGGTTGCAAGTAAAATATTTATTATTACAACTATTAACATGATCACATAATTGATATATCCCATTGTACTTTAATAAAATCGTCTGATAAAAAAGGACAATGCCTACTGCATCCCATATAAAAAATAAGGTTATATTGAATCATTCAAAAGAGTGAAAAATTGCGTATACATGAATTCAGAAGGTTAAGAAACATTTTATATGTAAAAAATTTCAATTGCCTCCCTACAGAAACGAAGAAGATAACAGAGAAACAAATAAAATATAAATTAAATGAACACTACAAAAAAAAACAATTAAACATTTAAATATATTTATTTATAACTAACTAACCATCATGTTGTTTCAATGCAGGGATAGGCAAAGAGAATAGAACGCCATATTCCTATATCCTAGCACACCACTTTTGCTTCGGCTACATTCATACATCTTCTCATACATGCTGTATGTTTGTTGAGGCTTTTAACACGGCCATCCTCCAATATTTGTAGTATCTGATCATGCCAGGTCTTTCGCGGATGTCCTCTAACTTATACAAATATGTAATTGTATGAAATTTTAAGTCCCTATTCAGTTTTTTCCTCTTTTTAGAAAGGTACAGCGATAAAATAGATGCATTTTAATAATTTATATAGATATTTTTTAAATTAAACTGTGCGTAATTTTTAAATCAATGAAATATTATATTTAATTTATTTATTTAAATAAATAAATTAAATATAATATTTCATTGATTGGTTATTTAATTATATATTTCTATGATTGTTAACTAATATTGTAAATCTCATTTGCAAAAAAAATTCAAAAACTCATATCTAAAATATATGAAGATAGTTTAATAGTAGAACAAATAATAAGTTAAAATGATTTAGATTGCGTCAAAATTGATTTTTAAAACTAATTTTTATTTTCTCACAACTTAACTGAGCACAATCGGCTCAGTCACAATTATTAAGTAATAAAAACTAAGGTTTCATAGAAGTAAAAATTATTTGTTATTTTCCTTTTGCAAAGCGTTTTTTCCTGCGATCATTGCGATCTATAATTATTTTTTAATAAAATGAAATTGAATAAAATAAAAATAAAAACAAACCATTTAATTGACTTTTTTTAATCCTTTTCACGATGAATTTCATACCTCTAAATTTTAAAATATTTTTAATATATTTTTAATTTTGTAAAAAAAAATCGTGACAGCGGATGAAAAGCGGAAAATACACATACACTCAAAATTTACAAGCTGTTCCGTTATTTTAGTGATGCTTAATAGAATTAAAGGTTATTTGTGAAAAAAAAAATAGTTTCCTTTGCTGAGAAGTACTGATATAAGAGCTACCACTACTGAAACAGTTCTGGAAAAGGATGGGTACCTTTCAGCTGTGCTACAGTCAGCTTTACATTATTACCTAATTTTATTATTATTTTGCTCTATCATAAATGGATTTGCTACTTCTAAGTGATCTCATTCCCACTGCCTTCATTTCTCTTCTAACAGCTGCCGGCTTTATTTCCGTACATCAGTGTTGGTACTAGAACTCTACTATGTCCCTATAGAAAGATGAGTAAGTATATGTTGGGGGAGGCGGATGTCCTGTAGCGGATGCAAAATAGCTGAAAATGATGGTGAAGATGATGAAGTAAAGGGGTACATATAAAAAAATAATGATGATTACAAGCTTAAACATCCCCCCGAACATTATTTATTTAAATCTATTGAAAATAATAAAAGGTTGGTCCCCCGGTGTTCAAACGTTTAAGGGTGTTTTTCTATTAGCAAATGCCTGTCATTATAAGCCAATCAGATAATAGTGTTGCCAGGTATAAATCCAATTATTTGTCCTCGGTAAATTAAGGTGACCTAAATAACACGTCTGGAAACGTGCTCCTGTCCACCTGACGAACTCTCGAGACGAGGATTTCACCGAGACGATAATTATTTTAGTCACGTAACGCGCCAGAAATATGTTCTCTAAATATCAATCGATCAGGTATCTTTCGTGAATGTTATATAATATTAAGAAATCACGTGCCATATAAATTTCTGCGATCCGATTTCAATCAGTCGGTCGTCTGGCATTGAGCAATATTCGCCACTATTTCTCATAGCTTCTCTTGCATTCTTGTATCAAAAGCTTTCAAATTAAAATTTATTCATCACGTTCCATATATTTTAAACAAATGTATTATTCAGAGACAATACGTGTTTTCATTATTTTATCATTTAATAAATTACTAAGCCACCGGGATATTAGAACTAGGTGAGATATAATTTTTTTTAATAGTATTCCATGGCCTCAATGGATTCCTTGTCAATGTAACGATTTTTGAGCAATTATTTTAGGACCATAAGTACCTACTTAGTACGCACGTGCAGTCAGTGTATTGAAGCATGAGTTTTACGTAAAAAAATATTTAGGAAAAAACGGAAAAATTAAATATTTATACTAAAATCTGGAAAATACGATAAATATTATGACAGGAATATTACAAGACATATTTTTTATTCCGATTTACCTATTTCTCAGAAATTCTTGTTATCTATTGCTTATTTCAAAGTATTGACTACATGCCGCAGATATCTAAAACCAAGCGAATTTTTTTTTCATAATAATATAATAAAACTTTAATATATTACCTATACGTGCTTAAATATAAACAAACAATATCCTTACATTTTTAACGTACATAAGATTTAGGCAACACAATTAAAATTTAGACATTCATATTTAGACAAACATAGCTTTAGACAAAAAGTTGCACATAATCAAGAAATAAATTTATAGCTACATGGGACGCTCTCCTAATGACGCTTAATAAGACTTCACTGAGATTTGCTTCTCAGTGAAATATACAGCTCGTATAAAATATCCGCTTTATTTAACACATAAATAATAAGTACCCTCCCTGATTTGTGTTGCTCGGAACTGTATTTGCCAAACCGCTTTAAATTTGCGCCATTATGATCGAAGCTCGTGTACCAATTGCTCTCAGTAGATTTTACAAATCGCCAAAATATATAAATCAATCTCTTTTGCGATCTGTCAGAATTCTCGAACTAAATGTTTAAGGTTCGGCTTATATGTGTTATATGAAACACTGAAGCTTAATTCTTATACTATAAACATAAAACGAAATAAGTATTGTAAAGTTATGATATAACCGCAGTAATGGCCGGTAGTCCCAATGGATCCATAAAATAGTTTTTTTTTCTCTTTTTCATAGTTCTGATAGTGAAAACCATTCAACCAAATCAACGTGAAAAAAGTAATAATCGTTTATTTTCAGGGCCGCCAAACCTTTTATTATATATTGAAAATATCTACTTTACTACGTATTTGTTATTAAATTCCAGCATGTGAAAAAGGGATAATAGTAAGACAAATTAACTGAAGCAGTATTATGTAATTGGGACTAATTTCACACTTTTTACTTTAAAATATTTCACTTGTCTGGTACACTTTCTAATAGTCTTCTAGAATATTTGGACGTGTGTGATTGAACTTATTCACTAGAACTCTTGCAATCTGATTGCTACGCACATCATTTGCCCGCTTTCTCTGTTATTCGTTTCTTTGGAATCGCAGAACTGAACAGTTATTTCACGAACGTTCTTGTGTATTCTAAACCTTTCTTGTATTTTCTAATAATTCTAAAACATTTCAGACTTTTTTGAAGTTACTTGATTTAGAATATTAAGATTCGTAATATGATTATTCAGATTTTTTAATGTGTTTGTTTTTATATATTGAAATACATTATGTCTTTTAGAAGAGATGAAATTCGAATCATTCAGAAACATACAATTATTCTATACACAAATAAATCTTCGTCTTCTTCTTATATCGTATATATGTTATTGAGCAGGAGCTGTCCTCCTGGGATGTGGAGCACCAACTATCTTTCAGCGGTCTTCCAGGCATGCGATATTCAATGGGTACATTGTGGGTGACTACATGGAGAATTCTCGTGCTTATCCATCCTACTCACGTGGTCTCCAGTACCGCCGTCCAGTACCGTACAAAGAAATCATGATAATAATTGTCTGCACTGACTACACATCTTCATTTAGAGCTAATTGCTAGTGCTGAGCTGACTTATGCTTTCAGCGGGCAGTAAAAAACTAACACGTACTCAATTTTGTTACTTAAAATGACCATAAAAGGACCTTTCATTTGGAATTCACAATACTTCATGTGTTTGGGTGGAAAAATAATGGTTTGATTTTTTTTCTTTAGAATAAATATCGTCAGTTCTTTAGAAAAATAACGTCAGTTTATAAAAATTATAATATAATGTTTTGATACTATTTAAATAAAGTACTTTCCTAGATTTTTGTTTCTGTATACAAGTTTATATTATTTTTATGTGATTTTAGATACTATAACAACCGTTTTATGAATAATTTATACATCTTTAGAATAATATTGACGAAAAAAATATTAGATAAGATTTTATTCCCAGTTTTTTATCCCTGCATATTTCAAAGGCGGTCATTGTTTTTTAGATCTGTAATAGAATATCCAGGGGTCGTTACAATTGATTTTCCATCTGGAGGGGAGGTAAGGGTTGTAATGAGGGTTCCAGGCCACCGTAAACCTGCCTCACACTCCTCGACCCATCTCCGGCAAAAAGAAGGGGAATTCAGCAAAATGTCAGATCGCACAAGAGGTCTTCACAACACGTCGTAAAAATCGTGTATCCTTGTTTGTGAGTAGCCACTGAGTTTTGATCTCGGTATCGACCGATTGTGAACATGGCTTAGTCAAATTTTTACGACCACCTTTTATTAGGTTCTGTCGAATATTTCCATACGGCTTTATGGTTTTATAAAACGTTTTGGCCCACCACTGTTTTGGAATTGCTGACCCGTTCGATATCACTTTTACAACTTGGGATTACGGCTCGAGTATCTGTTTGTTTTTGAAAATTGATTTTTCAGCTACGATGTACACTTTAGTGATTAATGTGTATTAAACATGTTTATTTAAACCAAATTATAATGTAAAATTTACAAGAAATATGTTAATTCTCGGGCACCTTTGATAATACGCAGTTTGTTGAAAAGTACAACGCTTACAATTTTTTAGCTTTCATTCTAGTAATTTATGGTATTCAAAAATTAAAATTTGCCTATAATTAAATTTAAAAAAAAAACAGGCAGTCATCGGGGACTGCCGACAGCAGTGAAAACTTTATGAAATAACAGTTTATTTTTATGAATTTTCAAATTAATTGTTGTAACAAAAATTTAAATTTCTTCATTTGTAAATTAAAATAAAAGTAAATTAAAATAACATTAGTCTGGTTTTCACGCGTATCGAACCTCCGAGCAACAATTATATACATTTTTATATGATTTATTTATTAATCAAAACTGATAATGGACTGCGCAAGCCCAGTACAAAATATAAATATAAACTAATTGACATTATCATTGACATTATATTTATACATAGTATTCATATATACATGAATTTCAATTAACTTAATTTTCAACATTATTTTCATTATTTGCATCATTATATACCTATAATACTTATGTTATTCGTTCATTATATTCAACAATTGAATTATGGTAAATGAAGTAAGAAACGTGCAATACGTCACACGTACTTATAGCTACAGATTTTAACTTAAGCATGTCGGTGACGCAGGTCACAAGTTTTTATCAATTCAAAAATCGCTCAACGCGCATTAAGAAATTGTCACATCAAAAAATAGAAAACCAGTGAATGCACAATATTAATGTAGAAAAACCAATAAACCTTCGATATACCATTTTTATTATGAGTTCGTGCTGAAGAAGAATGGTTGACGTTAAAAAAACAGGAAGAGCCTTAAAATTTATTTGAAATCTTACTTTTATAATAATTTCCAAACAAATGCCATGGAAATAGGAAAAAATTAAATTTACTAAATTAAAGTATAATATTACTAACTAACCAACTAACCTTAACGCCGTTTCCTCGCAGGGGTAGGCAGAGAGGATTGAACGCCACACTCTTCTATTCTGGCACACCACTTTTGCTTCGGCCACATTCATACATCTTCTCATACAAGGGCCATCCTCAAACACTTATTGTATCTGATCGTGCCAGGTCTTTCGCGGACGCCCTCTATTCCTGTTGCCTTCAACGTTCGCCTATATATATTTTCTTAACCATCCTTTTCTTGTTCATACGTTCCACATGACCAAACCATCTCAACACTCCTTTCTTTATTCTATCTACAACACTACAGCCAGGGTTGCATTCACGTCTAATTTGTTCATTCCTTACTCTATCGACCAAAGATTTTCCACACGAGCGTCTTAGTGACATAATATTAAGCATTTTTATTTACGTCGTTATATGAAAAAGTCGGTAGTTCATTAATAATGCATAAATATACTACATTTTAACGAAAAGCAAATTATGTTTTCATTTTTCTTAATGTGTGGGAAGAACAGATATTCAAAGACAGTAAACGGGGCAAAATGTAGAATGAATTTTAAATAAAAACGTTAGACCCACATCCACTTAACCTATCTTATCCTAAGTGAATCCATCTCACCCTAAATGAAATGGTATCTACTAAATACATTAATAGTACTTTACCTCACACTTCTACCAAATGTAAGAAACTCTAAGTTTCCCTGAAACGTGTAAAAAATTCTCTTTAAATTAGAAGCTATTTGACGCTAACTACCTAAGATAAGACCGCTTTATTTATTTTATCATCAGCGATACAAGAAGGTACCATTTATCTGTAGGTACTGAAGATACGGAAAAAAGAATTTTTTTTGAATGTCATACAGGGTGTACCAGAGCTAGCAGCAGAAACTTGGCCGGTAGGTTTCTGCCTATGTTATGAGTCAAAAATGTTCAAGCAATCATTACTAGTTAAGGAGATATGCGACATCAAAGACTGCATTTTTTTCTCAATATTTCCGACTTATTTTTTGCAAAACGTTGTACTTTCATTACAATGAAGGGCACCCACCACATACCCTGAGCCGTTCTAGGCGCAAAAGCGTCCATATCGGCCCAGCACTTTCGCCGCCTGGTTGGCATTATTTTATGCTAAAGCGACCTCCTCGCTCGGCCTTCATCAATACAACACGCAGAGATGAAAACCGAGCGAGTCGGTCGCACAAAACCTTCATTGTCCCGCGCATATTAATCTTTATTTCAAAAATAACAATACAATATAATGCCAATAATAAAATTTAAATAAAATACATTATCCAAATAAGGCGCAGGACGTAAAAAACACATTACTTTCATTTTTTTTTTCTTTTTACTCTTTTTTTACATCAGTACTTTCATTACAGTAACTTATATCTTATATAACTACTGATGTTAGGTCATGGTTGCTTGAACATTTTAGACTCATAACATAGGCAGCAATACACCGGCCAAGTTCCTGCTGCTAGCTCTAGTACACCTCATAAATTTTTTTTTTTTAATTAACTGAAGTGTAAACATGCAATATTCAAAGTATATTGGTTATCCTTTACGTGAGCCACAAAGCTTCATAGTAGATTCTTGTATACTGATTTATTAATCAATAAACATATAATTTAATATTTTTAATCAGATTATATTTGAACGTCCCAATCTCACTACATTATCATCATCATCATCTTCACCATCTTGTCCTAGTAGGGTCGGGGGCCCAAAGATTCAACAAGGTGCTTCCATATTCCCCTATCTTGCGCTGCTTCCGCATGAGTCAACCAGTCTTGGCCCATTCGGTTTTCATATACATTTTTTTATTGATTCTCCCAGCTCAATCTGGGGCGACCCACCGGCCGTCTTCCTTCCGGGGTAGCCAAGAGGATTCTTCTTAGTATTCTTTCCTTTGGCATTCTTAACAAATATTCAAGGCACCTCATTTGTGATTTTTCTGTGTTGGAGTAGAGGCTTTATGTCAGCACTTCTCACTACATATTTATATTAAATATCATACCTACATAATCAGACGTTTTGGGTTTGATTCTCGGTGATACCACAATACTTCAATGTTATAATTTTTTCATGCTTAGATGTTTTTTGTAATCGTTACAGTAATTGGGCCTTAGATATAATAAAATATAACGGTTAATTAATTTTCCCTTTTTAATTTTTTAAAAAATTAGTCTTACGAATTCTATGTTAATCTTTATTTTTTCTGCCATGTTAAAAGTATGTTCGTATATTTAATGTCTATAACTCGCACACAGATATACTACGTGCACACTTACTTTCATTGCACACATTTAAAAACTTCTTTAACCACTCCTCACATACGGCCCACAAAGTGGATAATTTTTCTTAATTTTTGAAACATCGTGTGTTTGGTAATTTATAAATTGATAATTTAGATTGTGTAATTTTAAGAAGATATCAGTATTTAAAATATATGAAACCTGATGAAAAAATTAATATGATAAGTTTCCAAACAAAAATGAGACAAAAACGCAAGAGAAGATACGAGTATGAGAAAATAAAATTGAAATTTGCTCTTTTTGCCAAAACAAAAACTCCCGCTGCTCCAATCCCATGACATTTACAATTATCTGAAACATTTAGAATTTTACATCTATATTTACATTTATAAATTTACAAACATAATATTTACTTAAAGATAATCATATATATTCACTCATTGCCATTGTGCATCCTAATGCGTCGTTTTACATCTATATTTACATATATAAATTTACAAACATAATATTTACTTAAAGATAATCATATATATTCACTCATTGCCATTGTGCATCCTAATGCGTCGTTTTACATCTATATTTACATTTATAAATTTACAAACATAATATTTACTTAAAGATAATCATATATATTCACTCATTGCCATTGTGCATCCTAATGCGTCGTTTTACATCTATATTTACATTTATAAATTTACAAACATAATATTTACTTAAAGATAATCATATATATTCACTCATTGCCATTGTGCATCCTAATGCGTCGAAGCAGCCATAGTTTCTTCAGAAATCACCCCCACAAGGGAGGAAGAGACGTCAAATAATGTATAAGCATCACTTCGCTGTTTAATAATGTTCAATCTGTCGTTCATCGGGGTTCATCATGTAGCAGTGACGTGGGAAAATTCTAGAAATAATGGATAGAGAGGCACGCAGTACTTAGGTGCATGGGTGAATGAGAAGTGGGATACGTCTCAAGAAGTAAAATCTCGAATAGAGATGGCAGGAAGTGCGTTTCTCAGAATGAGACCGTTATTTTGTAACCGTGACCTAAGCCTACAACTTAGAATGCGTATAGTTCGGTGTAGTATTTTTTCAATTCTCTTGTAGCGTGGAGGCGTGGACACTTAACCAAGAACTCATCCGCAACGTCGAGGTTTTTGAGATGTGGATGTATAGATGTACATTGAAAGCCTCCTGGGTGGATAGAGTGATGAATGACGAAGTCTTCCGACGGATGGAAAAATACCGGAAGTGCTGCGAACTATCAAGATAAGAAAGCTGGAGTTTCTTGGATATATTACGAGAGGACTAAATCAATATATATATATATATTATATTACTATATCTTCACCGGATTAACTGAGACCGACCATCATCATACACACACCACAGCCAAACTCTCATCACTCTTTACACATACCCCCATATCTGTATACAACGTCACGCACAGAATACATACGCACTCCACTCAGCCACAATCCCATACACCTCACTCCACTTCCCCATCTATCTCCCACTCCTATCCCTCTATTTAATATATGTTCTCTTTATTGCTTGATTTAACATTTTATGCCGTGGATCTCTATAATTGGTCTACGAATTACCCAGTACGTTATGTATTATTATAATAAATTGTATACTGTTGAGATTTCCAAAATAAAAAAATAAAAAATAAAAAAAATATATATATAAAGAAACCCGTGTTTCCCTATCCGCCAAGTTTTCTCCACAACCAGCCACAACCAACCACCAGTAGTTATGGTGGTAGATAGCCCTTGGTGTCACATCAAAAATATGCGAGTTTGGTGGGGGTGGCTGAGCGTGGGTAGGAGTGGGTGACAAAAATGTGCTTTCTAGCACATTGTTTTGTTATGGGATGGCCGCAAATGCTTCAGATTGTTTCAAAATAGGCGCGCTGACTGTGTCGGTGAGTCTAAAAGGTTCCGGAAAAACCTGCTCTAGAAAGTTCTGGAAAGAGAAGGTTTTAGAAAATTCCCGAAAGTTCTATAAGGTTCTAAACTGAGTGGCGAAATGTGTCTAGAAGGTTCCTGTACATTCGATAAATTTCTTGAAAGTTCTCGAAGGAGAATGTTCTAGAAGGTTCGCGAAAGTTCTATGACGATCCAAACAGTGTACTAAAAATCTACGCGCGCGAAGCCGCGCGGGCACAGCTACTATAGTCTAAAGCAACTCATCATCCAGGGGAAAATTAGTGGTAAAAGAAGCGTAGGAAGACGCCGCATCTCATGGCTGCGTAACCTGAGGGACTGGTATAAGTGACTTATTGGTTTAAAACTTATACCAATACGTGTAACTCGACTGAGTTGTTCTGTGCTGTGGTAAATAAAATCGTAATCATGAGAATGTTCGCCGATCTTCGATAGGAGATGACACTATAAGAAGAAGAGGAATTTGTATTGTATTTTGTTCCAATATGGATAAGAATATCTACAAATATCTCGTAAAGTTATAAAATAATCGGTGCATTTAGACAAATTAGTCAAATCGGGTACATACAGTACAATATCACGCTTATTAACCCTAAAATGTCAGAAGCAAAATGTACCATGTTGTAATGAAAGCTTTTTATTTAAAGTATGAAAAATAACAGTTCTTCCCGGCTGTTGGATCGGTCGCGAACACCGCGTAATATGTAAAGGGGGCCGACCTTTTCCCCCGCGCGGGGCCATCTATCAAAAGGGCCCAGCCGTACATCATCCGCATACATAACAAAATTATTAAATTTCATAAATTATAACAGCATGAATGTTAAGTTAAAATATTCATGCCTGTATCACGCAGCGAGTCTGGACAGATAAAATGAAAATAAAACGAAAAAAGTGGTTCATTAAAAATTTGAGGCAGAAAATGAAAATTAAAGATTTATTTGATAAGCCAATTCGTAATCGTATAATTTTGACATTCATTTTGTATTAATTGCGTGATTAACCTGGGTTCACTTATTTTTCATTGTCATTGAAAATATATTTCCTGCGGATCAAGAGTCCTAAAATAAATTGTCACGAGATTCTAAATCAAAAAGAAACAACACATAATTAATTGCACGGCTGCACATGAGTCTAGAATACTTTGGAAACAATCAGAAAGCACTCAAAGCCTGTCCAAAATACGAAAATATTTGAGAATTTTCACACATTTCCTATATAAACAAGCTACGCCATAGCTGCTAGACAGTTGTTGTTTTGACATAAGCGAAACCAGAGATAAATGAGCGAAACAGACAAAGGGCGTTCCGTGTGAATATAATCAACCAGCGAAATAAAGAACCAACCTACGTGCATCACGGTTCCATAAATGGGTGAAAATTCTAGATGACGAATATTAAGTGTTCCTTATATGAGTGGCAAGTGTTTCATTTCGTTTTGTACCACCGCGAGCCCATGGCAATATATTACATAAAAATTCTAAATTAATTACTTAGTATCTTTTTTTAATTTACGAGTAATTGAAACATTTATCATAATATAATGAATTAACTAACGTCAAAATAATTTCGTTAATAATTTCAATTATTGAAATTTAACATTATTTTGAGGTACCTTCCAATTGAATAATTAAAAATCAACAATTATGAAACCGTTGATATTAATATGTTCCCTAACACTTCCCTCCTAGTCCATATTTCCATTCCGATTAAACACTTCCTCCATATTTGCCTCCTCTCTACGTAAATAAAACACCGATATTAATCAGAGATGAGAAAGTTTGTTCATCTCAGAACAATAGTACCTACCTAGTAATAAAAAAAACGATTTTTTATTTAAATATACGTTACTTTAGTGAATATTAAGAAGTTCTTAATATATAATATACATTAAAATGCGATTTTGGTTAAAAAATAAATCTTTAAATTTCATGAATTATTATTTGATTAAGGATAGTGGTTGAAAATGACTGAAATTACTTCTTTAAATCTCATTAAATAAAATGATTTTTTAAATAACTTTCAAATTTGTGAAGCATCATATAAATAAATAAGCATAATTATTGCAATTAAACGCTATCCCAGCTTGTTTTTTTAATAGCTGATAATTTCAACATTTTAATAATTTATCGGTAACAGTAAATTATTATAACTTAAATAATTGGAAAAGCTCGTCAATGTGAATAAATTATTCCACGTAATTAAAATAAATTATAGAAGCCTCACAAATCTATTTTTACTAGTTTACGAGAAAAGACTACGAATGTCTATAGCATAGTTCCTTCAAATAAACGAAAGTTTTTCAGATTTCGAACATATTTAAAACATTCAAAAATGTATGTAATGGATGTTCTTATGGTGGAATTGGTGAACATTGCATTGTTTAGAGTGTTCACTTATACAGGTCCCACCAACCCACCAACTCATACAGGTCGTAAGCCCTGGGCCATCCCATAAAAATACTTCCATTCATTTCCAATATAAATAGTTTTGTCTCTGTGAGGCTTCAATAATTTATCTTAATTAATTAATCATCCCTCTGGGGACAAAATCCAGTATCTGTGTTCTCAGACCATACCTACATATACAAATATTATTCTACGTAAATTTCCTTTATCGATATTTCGGTCCAATATACGCTTCGACTTCAAGGGCGGTCGGAGTCGTGAACCGCCTTGTGTGATATTGCCTTGATCACAAATAATTGTTACAATGCAGTCGGTATGAAAACTCATCAGGGCATTTCTTGTAACAATTTAGCTACAAGATTGTTTAAACCGACCAACCCCTATAAATCGTTCGTTTTGAATTTTTGATTGAGGCGCAATTAGGACTGCGCTCGTCTTGATTTATTGCTCCCAATCCAAGGTATGCTCATGAATCAGGGGTTCAGAATCCCATACGTTTTACGAACCATTCAAATATTTTTTAACACGAGTAAAGGTCCTTTTATAGTAGGATATTAAGAAAATGATGTGTTTTTATATGTCTTAAGATCGGCATAGCTACCTGATTTATTGCCTAGTGAAATAAAAAAATGCTTTGATCTCATATTGAATATTAAGTGCTTAATTAAGTTTTCCTTAATATTCCTGAAAGTTATACACCATCCATATGATTTATCTTATACTTTAATGATAAAAAATCATAAATATAAGATATTATATTTTATTATGAATGTAACACAGAATGCCTTGTTTGCACAAAAAACTCTTAGGAGAGTTAGTATAGTTCGATTCGAAATACTTTCATATCTGTTCTTAGGTTTTCACGGCCGTTCAAAATCTTCTAGTTTGAGTATTTTGGCATATGCTGCCGTGTTTCTACGATCTTTCTGGTATCAGCACTGATGATGGACCCTGCAATGGGATCCATCATGGGTGCTGATATGTTATAATAACACATCAGCTCTAATGATGGACCCCGCATGGGATCCGAAACATCGGCCAGAAAGGTCGTAGAAACACGGCAGAATACGCCAAAAAACTTATACCAGAAAAACTTCCATATCCATTTTACAGTGGCATGCAGCCAGCACATTAAAACATGAGTTGTATCTTAACATATATTTTGAAAAAAAAAGCGAAATAACGTATGTATCCCGTAATATTCCAATCACAGTTATTATATTTTTTAGATTATATTATATTGTAATATTCTGTGAGATAAATATTTTATTACAAAATATATGTTTACTTAAAACTATAAAAGGGTATAAAAGCAAAGGTAGCAAAATCCTACAAAATTTAATGCAGTCATCTAGAATGACTAATTTATAATGTACTAAGTTCGAGATTTTACAGGTAACACAGCCTATAAATTTATATGAGTTATGATTTTGAAAGAGGTAGATACATAACATCTAGAATTTAGTACACTTTAAATTATTAATCCTCGGCGACTGCATTCAAAACATTTTTTTTTTGATATTGCTGCCTTTGTTTTTACACCCCACAACTCATGCTTCAATGTACCGAATTCATGCCCTTGCTATTTTCTATATCACAAGCATCTGAATATTGAGGATTATTTAGACCATTCCTATATAAAATATTTTTGGTTTCAATTGTTAAGATACTCGTGTTTACATATGTTACAGTTAGAGTACTGTAAGTATACTTGTATTTAAACTGATTCAATCATTAATTTATGTATAGAATATGGTTCAGTACTTTTAAAATAACATTTTTAATATTACTATCAGTTTCATAACTCAAATATAAATCAAAAGTAGAAATATTGATAGTATGATCAAATCCACATTTTGTGTAGCCTACATACATAATCATTGCACAAAACTATGATTTAGAACAATCAAGATACCATAATTTCTGCAGATCCTCACTGACTTATGGGTCTTATCAAAGTTCGAGTAACGTGCAGCTTAATTTATGTTTCCAGGAATGTTTATTATCTCTGTTTTTACAGGAAGTGAATCGATGCATAAATTAGCATGATCAAAGAACACTTTTTCTTGAAATTATTCACCGTGCTGCTTTTTATATTAAATTTATACCGAATTCGAAATTATAACACACTTAATTTCTTATTAGCCGTATTATAAATTTAAACATAATTACAATATTCCCGCCTCTCCATACGATATCATTATTAAGAAAGAACATATTTCACTATAATTTTCGTAGGTACTGGCTATTTTCGGTCATTATATAAATAGTGATTAATGGATCTCAAAATACTTTTATAATTATCTTTAAATTGAAAAAAATTATTAAAAAATGTCAATGATAAGAGTAACACGTTATCGATTAATGTCATCAGTTCCATCAATCAAGCATTTATCCAAATAATCCCCTTCATATAGTATTTAATTTATGTACTCAGTAATACAAGTTGCTCCAAGTTATTTTTAACTAATGTGTACGATATTTTTAAAATGTCAAGCAGTATCGTAAGTCAATAATACAATCAATGGGCAGTATCTTTTTTTAATGGACTAAATATATTGTGTGTACAAAGTTTGCGTTTTACACATTGAATGTTTGTAAAATCACCTTGTTGATGGTGTTAAAGTGCTTGATTGATTTGAAACATCTGTAGATGACGTTTAAGCAAAAAAAATCTCTAAAACGGTCAGGTTGTCATATGTGGAATATAAAAACAGCAATATCCAAAAATTAAAAATATCACCTAAGATTACTAATTTTAAATGGACTGAATTCTAGATTTCATTCATGGTTTCACGTTTCCTATAAATTTATAGGCTATGTTTCCTATAAAATCACAAACTCAATACATGCTTAATTCATTAATTAAGTACTAATTAATTAAGTGGTTAATTAATTAGTAATCCTCGATGACTGCAATAAAATTTTTTGGAGATTGTTGCCTTTACTTTATACCGCACATATTAAGTATTACAACAAATTATTATGATAAAAAATTAATTTTTGGATTCTAAAATATTCAAAAAGGGACACTCATGTCGATGATTTTTTTTAAGGAACGCAATTATTGGTTTATTGAATCCTAATTGTTTTGATATTAAACGTTTTAAAATAAGATTATTAGTTTTTATATCATGAATGTGCTTGATAAAACAAATAATTTATATCATATTTATTGTGAATGCAATAGAACATCACAAATTGCTCTTTAAGGACAGATTGCCTTATTTTAAGAAGAAGTAAGAAGCAATAGAACATATAGAATCATAGCATACATACATATGTGCCACATATTCTCACTTTTACATGCATGTGGTTGCATTGTCTTCCACACTGCGGGGTGTCTACAAATTACCTTAAATACTCCTAGTTTATCATATAAAATTGTTTACTCCTATTTATCATATAAAATAAGAATACATTTGCCATAACGACGTTACATGAAATTTCCGCTATCATTTTGTTATTTAGTTCGACTGTGTATTAATTATTACTACATTATTATTGAGATCTGAAGCACATGACTTTTCCCAGAATTCTTCCCGGAAGTCGAACATTCGTAATTGTCAGACTCTATTAAAAACGATGATGCTTGTGAGAAATCAATTCACTAGGGTCAAAAACATTTGGAGATTACCGATTCCTTGAATTATAAAAATACTTGTTTAACTATCTGTCGATAATAAATTCCCGGTACAGAAAGTCTGGGTTTTCAAGGGCTATTAAAATTGTTTCTAATGATTTATCACGGGCCGAACCCTGTAATTACGACCTCCTTAAAATTTAAAGTTCACACTTTGCTGGACGCAAGCTCGACGTGTTGTCGGTACGCGTTTGAATAATATGTGATACGTAGTTGCATGCACATCGTATATGGTTCCAGCGTGCAATAAAATAGACATTCAATACGAGTTTTATAATCACGGTTTTTCTCTAATGGCCAAGCGCCGAACGCGGACCAACACATCACCATAAACTAAATATTCATTAATGAGTTTTGGATCCTTGTCCCCTATTTCATTAAGGACATCGCAAAGTCAAATAATTTTCTTGTGAAAAAATCATTTGACCACATTTTTCAATTTCAATTATTAATTAAAATGTGCGGACAGGAATGTTTTGTTAAATCGTGTAATAAAAAAATAATAGAAAAATAAAAAACTAGATCTGGCATAAACATGTTTTTTTTATGGAACGGCTTTTAATTACTTTTTATTTATAGTTTTTTCATTACCTTTGTAATTATCCCTATGAAATTCCAGTAACACAAATAAACTGAACATTTGGACGCTGAAAAATATTTTTTTCTGATTGAGAATAAAGGTTGAGAACATAGAAAGTGGAGAGAATCAAAAAAGTTAAAAGGTGCACTTGACAATTCTGATATGATTAACGTGGTTACATCGCTTTAGTAGGATATCAACAGAAAGGTACTGAGTTGTAACAAGTGTCAGTGGCATCTGTATCTCTTTCGATTGATAGATTTATCCTTGACATTTTTCAGTGACATTCACTGTGGTTCAAATTAATTTCATTATAAGTAACTCCAGGAAAAACGATTGACATTTTATCGAAGAAAAGTGTTATATTCCAGTGGATTCTGCTATACTGTAGAAAATTTAAATAAATAACATTAACAATAATTTCGAAAGTCCGTCCGTAACTCGCCATCTAACAGCTGATCTCATTCCATTTTCAAAATGAGCATGATTGCTGATCATATTGTTTTCATAATTATTATGATTTCAAAATTCTTGTTAAATAAGAATGTTCTAAGGTTTTCACGGCCACTCAGAATCTTCAAGTTTGTGTTTACTGGGGTATTATGCCGTGTTGTTACGACCTTTCGGGCCAAAAGGTCGTAACAACACGGCATAATACCCCAGTAAACACAAACTTGAAGATTCTTGTTAAATAAAATGAAAACATTAAATTTGTGCTTTCTTGATAAAATACTCTGAGCTAGATTTTTTTAGGTTTTTAAAATTTTTAATTTTGATTAAAATTGATATAATATTATAGTACTCGTGATATATGAAGCAAAAGAGCATAATTTTCTATTTAATAATGTCCATCACTAAGGTTATCATGACGCTACGCTAATCTAGATAGTGCTGTTATATAATATATATATTACTAGCTGTTCATACCCGGCCTTGCACGGGTTAACGATTAAGTTTAAAATAAATTTGTGAGGGTAAATAAATGCATCGAAAATATATAAGCGGAGGGGAAGGGTTAAAAGAATAGGAAGGAAATGTCACATGTGTTACCCGCCGAGTCCTAACGAATAAGTTTCCAAATTTTGAGTTCGATCGGTCAAACGGTACAGATTTGCAATGAAAATATGTCAGGGGGAGGGGAAGGGTATGACAATAGGAAGGAAATGTTTCTTATGTTACCCGCCGAGTCCTAAAGAATAAGTTTGTAAATTTTGAGTCCGATCGGTTAAACGATACAGATTTGCATCGAAAATATGTCAGAGGGAGGGGAAGGGGTATGAGAATAGGGAAGAAATGTTGCCTATGTTACCCGCCGAGTCCTAAAGAATAAGTTTCCAAATTTTGAGTCCGATCGGTCAAACGGTACAGATTTACATCGAAAATATGTCAGGGGAGAGGAAGGAGTACGAGAAGAGGGAGGAAATGTTGCCAATGTTACCCGCCGGGTCCTAAAGCATAAGTATGCAAAATTTGAATCGAATCGGACAAACGGTGTGGATTTGTACAGAGAACAGACAGACAGACATTGAGTTTTATAGGTATAGATATATATCATTTTGGACGGGTTTGGCAAGTTTTTTTTATGAAAGTAGGTAATTATTTGTCTCAAAAACTGATTTTCGAATTTAAAACATTAAACTATTGTAAAACTTTTGGCACAATGTTGGTGGTGTTTCATTTATATGGAAGACGATCCAGTTTACAAAATATAAATTGATTGTAGGTACATAGAGATAAACATTTTTAGACTGCTTCAATAAGGAAAATGTTGATAGATCGTGGAATTAAATGTGTAACTTAGAAATACGACTTTGGTTATTAAGGCGTCAGTGGTTTTTAATAAATTTGGAAGAAAATGAAATTCAGAAAAACTGAAGCTTTATGAATGACGTTTAAGGAAGAGTTACGCTTATTTTAGTAAAAAATATTTAAAATTGTTTATTTAATTATTTATTTATATTATTTATTTATTCTTTTTCTTAATTGTGTATTCACATTATTTAATACTATTTAAATTTGAAAGGAGTTAAGAGTTATGCCTGTTTTTTTCACTAGAAACTAGAAACACTAATTTCTAATTATACGCGACTGCGTCTGACAGATAAGTACAATATTATTTATCGGTCGAATATCAAAATACAATTTATTTGCATACGTACAACGATATCTAAAACCTTAGGAAGATTTTCAAATTATAGAACGTGTCGACTTTACCCAAAATCGCGGGGTGCAACTTCGAAATGTGTCAGAAATTCTGTGTTCATTCAGCGAACCAAAGAATATTTTCCAATTTCCATGTTAAGAATGGGGAAGTTTTTGAATTAGTAAGTTTCACAATTGCTGTCCCTTATTGCACTTCGCCAATAGAAGTTCTGGAAAACCAGACCAACTTTTAATAGAACCTGACTTGATGACGAAATTTGAAAGAAGAGAAATTCTGTCATATAGACGAGACAACTGAATGTCGACAGGGGTCTGTCGACAACAACTGTCGACAGACCCAAGCATACATGATCTTGGGTCGCGGATCCCGACACACAGGAATTTCAATTTTTTACCTTTTTATAAAGCAGTTTTTTATATATTCATAAAATTTTAAGTTCCTACGATAAAAATGTTCAAGAACACAATACTGGATTTTATCCCCAAGGGGACAATATACGACTGTCGTATAGCTGGCTTAAGTGATTTCTTATAATGTAACGTTCACCAATTCCATCCATGAAAGTCTACCACATGATATTTTGCATAATTAAATCCTGAAGTAAACAAGATGTATTTTTTACTTCTTCTTCTTTTGTTAGATCCTTGATCTGTGTTGACAGGTCAGTCCTGGTCTTATGACGTCCAGCTCTCTCTCCATCTCTTTGGTGGTCTCCCTGGTGGTCGGTGCCCCACTGGAATTCCGCGCAAAGCGGCTCTGGGAAGTCTCCGCTCCATTTTCTCGACATGGTCCCTCCAGAAACGCCTTCTCTACCTGCTCCATCTTACAATATCTTGTATGTCGCAGATTCTGCGGATTTTCCGCATTGGGGACTTCTGTCTCTGAGGATCTTGCCCGCAATGAGTCAATTAGAGTCTTCATCTAGGTATTTCTAAGGAGGTGTCTAGTTCTCACCGTGTCCGGAGTTCTCACCGTCACCGTGTTTCAAGCATCCGGAGATAGCCGCCGATTTGTGTGTCTTTATTTGTTTTTTTACTTGTATTTTTTACAATAAATGTATTTTTTTTTAATTTTTCTCAACCGAGTATATAGAAGTAAAAACATATTATAAAAAAGCGCGAAATATTTACTAACACATTTTTTTTTGTAAATAGAGTTGAGTATACGTGTTGCATCAATATTCTCACTATTTTCAAAAGAAGCTAAACGCTTGTGCTTTGAAAATAGGACTAACTTGTTGGAGTCCTGGAATGGGGCTCGAACCACCAACCACCAGATTACAGGGCGAGCGTCATAACTACACCAACAAATATAACATTATACTTTTAATTTTGAACTGTTCATAATCATTTCAAAATGTACAACCTCGTAGTAATTTTTTAAACAAAGCGAATTGGCATTAGAAATGTGATGATTGCCAGCAATATAGTCAACGTCAAAGAAGAATAAATATTATTCATTTTTAGAATTTGTTTGACTTCAAAACTTTGAGTACAGCTAGATTTCAGTCAAAAAATGTCAAGAACTATCAAGAGAGTGATGTAGAATAAAAAAAAAGCTTGAAGTTGACCACTTTTAAGAATACATCTTGATTTTAGGCCATCAAAATGCCGCATGTGAAACCAAAGAAAAACTAACCCATAAAAACCAAGTTTTTATTATACTCCTTTTCTCATTGAATCTGGTTTCCATCCATTACTCATTTGTATTGTTTCCAATTTTGAAAAAAACATTAAATTTTCGAAAAATCCAAAATTTTACTATAATAATTTTAAAAATTTTAACGAAAAGTTAGATCATTTTTATCGTCGCCACGAGTCTGCCTCACCACCTGTATAATAAATTGGTCTAGCGAATAACCCGCGCACGAAGCATTTCCCGAGATTTCGTTCGAAACCAACCGAATTCCACAAACCTATTATCTATGATTACTTAAATTGGTTCAGGCTTAACAAGTTATTTTATTTAAATTTTAAAACGCACGGTTCGGCCGGGACACCATTATAAAGATATTCGTGTATACACGAACTTCATTACCCTTTACGAATATGATGCCTAAAGGTGAAACCACTGCACATTAGAATGAGCGAGATAATAATGCTCGCGTGATATGGTCAGCGTTTTGGTGGAGACCGGTGGGCTCGTGCGCGCGCGAATGTGAGTAACCATGTGACGTCAGAAGGGTAGGTCAAAAAGGTGCAATCATCAAAATTACTACTAACTACTTAAAGTTATGACTTCGCCAAGGTTTTCCGCGAGTCCTCGTTTCGTTTGTGTTTTTTTTTTCTCAGGGAGGGCCTATTGTATTTTTATTATCTACGGTGCAATTTTGTGCTCATCTTTATTTAATATTCTTGGCTTTGTCTTCAACTCGTTTTCTTACATAAATTTTCTTTGCCAAATCATATCTGCGATCCTTTCTTTATTCTTTCCATTATATTCACCACTAAATCATTCATTCTCTACTCCATCGTACAAAGACTTTCTCCACAAATGTCTAAGCGACCACATTTCTACCGCATTCAGTACACTTTTATTATTTTTTTGCCAATTTACTACTATTTTGGCGCCTACTGACGCCATCATTTACTTTGTCTTCCGTAGTCTCCCCCGTTTTTACCATTTTCAGCCTTAATTGTAATTTTCATAATAATTTTTATATGGATTGATTAATAAATTTTCATATTCATTTGTAATATTGTCAGGACTTTAAATTAATAAAATACTTATTTCTACTTGGCATAGCAAAAATTGCTTCAATTACAACTTAGATTATGCGTTCCCATCCAATTATTCTATATTTTAGAATTATTAGACATAGTGCATAGATTTTTTACCGCTTTCGGGATAATTTATGGTTAACTCTTGATATTAAACTGATTTTAGAATTTCGGAGAGCTTTTGAGATATGACTGTTCAACCAAATGATGCCGTTCCACGTACAAACGTCTCCTTTTATTGTACAACTCTTGCTGCATGCTTGCTTTCAATGAACATGATTTCCTTTTCTAACCCTACTAATGGTGTACATCACTTATGTCATAACCCAGGAAGTTCCTCCGTGCAGGCAGCTAACCTGCTTTGATACGTGACTACTGTTACGAGGTACATTAATACACTTTATAAAGGAAATGATCATGAATCTCAGTATATAAATTTCAATATATTTTGAATGCACATAATAAAAAATAATAATAAAAATAGAAAATTCATATAGTGCCATTTTCGCAAGAATTTCAGCAGATAGATCGCTTTCCAAAAATGCATTAAAGTCCTACACTACTATTTAAAGATGAATTGGATTAATCATGGATTAAAAATATGGGAAGACACAAAACAAGTGCTCTCACTCAAACAAATTAATGACTAATAATTACTGAATGAATGTGAACCTTTTCTTTTCTGTTTTTTTTTTTTATTTTTTCTCGTTTTTGTCAAAACATATGAATGCTTATAACTTAAAAATTTAAAAACTGTATTTAATTAAGTTATTTTTATTTTGTATGTAGGTACAACTGAAAGGTAGGAAATACTAGTAACTAGACACATTTGAATCAATATCTAATTGTACAACTATTTTGTAAACTATGCCTATCTCAACACAGATTCTTACAGTGAGACAGGCATAGTTCAACCGGAATTGTATACTATGTGTGATTAAGAAATAAAATAAAATAAAGAAAATTGTGAACTAATGGAAATAATTTTACAAGCAGGTGAGTTTTTAGTCTTTTTTTTACATGCATTTATTAAATGTCAATTGTCTATCAGCGAGGAATCTTATTATAAATATTACCCATTTCTTGACTAACAATTGCTCTGAAATAAGGCAGAGAAAAGTTATCTTGATGAAAAAGCAATAATCATTCATTTTATAGAATCAGTTAATTTTTTTGTTAATAAATAAATAAATCAGTAGCTTGTTGGTGTAGTGTTCATGACGATCGCCTAGTGATTTGGTGAACGGTGGTTCGAGCCCCATTCCAGGACATCAGCAAGTTAGTCCTATTTTAATAGCATAGGCTTTTGGCTTAGCTTTAGAATAGTAAGAATGTTGATGCGACACATATTGTGCGTTAGCATCTCTTTTTTTAAAAAGAAATAAAATAAATAAAATTGAGTAGCTTGTTGGTCTTGTGGTAAGGACTCTCGCTTCATGATCCGAAGGTCGTGGGTTCGAACCCTACTCCAGACCAGCGAGTTAGTCCCATTTTCATAGCACAAGCGTTTAGCTTAGTTTGAAAATAAAAAGAATATTTATGTGACACGTATTCCGTGTTCGCATGTCCACTAAAAAAAATAATAATAGTAAAAATAATAATAATATAAATTAAATAAATGTAAAAAAAGATAAATTAAATTAATAAACAATTGGATGTTAAATGAAAATGATTAATAGAAAACAATATTGGTAAGAAAATTAATAATGAAAGATAATAATCAGTAGGAGCTAGTTCAATGACTTATGAAAGCTTTTATTATTTTTAAATTTTTTCAGGTAGTTCAAAAAAAACTTTTATTCTTGCAATAGAATAGTAGTTAAGTGCTGCACGAGTAGGTACTTACTTTATTTCTGGGTATTAAACTTTAACCATGATCTTGTATTTTTAGAATTCCGTGTACCTACGTACCTAATTTTTTTATTTTCTTCAAACATCAATTTGTACAGAAGGTGTTTTATTAAATTTCTTCAGGAGTGGGTAAACGAAATTCCAGCAATACAAGGATTGATTGATTTTAAAGACATTTGTTCGCCAAAACTGAAGTGTTTTCAAAATTTTCATAAAACAAATAAACGATCGGATAAAATACCAACTGGGTTAGGTCGGGACGGTGTGAGCCCTAGATTTTACGCGGCTTAAACGCTATTATAATTATCCAACTAGCAAATCATTATTGAATCAATCCTAAGCGAAATTCTAAAACTTCTCAGATACAAGTTATATATTATAGATACAGTGATTTAAAAACTTCAAACCAATCATAACTTTTTTAATATGGAAATTATCTATAATTTAACAATTAAAAATTAATATAACACGGGTTTATTTTATCAATTATAGAAAGTTATGTCACTATATGCACACAAAAGACTAATGTAAAAATGAATTTGTTTTTTTTTCTATGTGAAGTTAATTAGTAATTGAATGCATTATTTATACACTTATATAACCAAACTTCAAAAACAGAACCGACCAGTCTAGTTAAGCAACCAGCTTTACCTTCTTCAATGTTATAAATAACAAAAAAATCAAAATAAATCTACTCATTTTCTTTTTTATAGTTTTCTTGTATTTTTATGTACTTAATCTATTATTTATTGTATTTATCTTGTTGAATTCACAACATATTTAATCATTTTCTTCTTATGTACCCATCTACTGATTTCTTATTACTGGTTTTTCTTATATCAACTTATGACTTGTTGTATTTACATTGTTGACATTATTTTTTTCTGTGTACTTACATAGTTAGCCTGTTACTTTGAGCTTTATATGACATAAAAGCTCAGTTAATGGGGTTTATTAATAATTAATAAATAAATTAAATATATCTCTTAAATGTGTATTGAAATTTCTAAAATTATTTTTCTATCGAAGAATGATGCAGCATTTATAAAAATACAATGTTCCTTACAAACAAAAGCAACAAAAGAAACCTGAAACAGTTTATATCTTTAAATAAGGGAAATAAGCGTCCATTTAAGCGACTACCCATAACAGCTTGCAAGCTTGTCATTATTTACCCTGGTAACAAGAGGCAGTGAAGGATGAACCCGTTGAATGAGGTTCGATTCACCATCGGCGGAGCATGGGCGGATGCGGTTGTGGTGTCCAGTGCAATCATCTCCAGGCAGCCGCAGAGAGCCCATGGACGGTACCTGTAAGAAGCCGCGTGTACACATGTAAGTGCCAAAATTATAGATGAACACACAACCGGGAGTATCTCGTACCTACGTCAGTGCATTGTTTATTGATTCATTGCTAGTAAAAGTTTGGTTCATGACATGAGGTTACAGTTATAGCATTTCATGTCCAATTCACTAGCGTATAGTGTAAATGTATAAACGTAACGTTAAAAATTTCAATTTGTCTGTTTAACAAAAATTTTGATAATAACCAGGAAATAAATATGACTAATAAATATAACATCGTACGTCAAATTTTAGGTCAATTAAATATACATATAGACTTCTTTCTCATTAAATGCTATTCTCGAAGTAACACTAATATCCAATAATGTACTGATATAATATTTCTACATATTTATCAGCATCTAAATGAATAGGGACATCTATAAAAAAGGTCTATACGTAAAAATAATTTTTTCAGGGGAGAGAAAAATACTTGTAAAAAATGTGATAAAAAAACAGTATTTCGTTTTTTATATTCATTTATTTACAATATATATATTCACTTGCCAATTATTGACATTGAAAATATGAAGAAAAAATCCCTCATATGATGCTTACTGTTATATAGATCATTTTAAAACTAAAAAATCTCTTTATGACCTGATGTATATCATATAAAAAAATTATAGGGAAGCCTTCAAATGTATTTTTTAATAATCTGTACATACCACTTCTTTAACATTTTTTTAATCGATTTAGTTACTTTTTGATAATAGCAATGTGCGCACTGACGTATATATTTTTTATTAATTTTCTAACGTACAGATTGTCAACCTGATAGATAATCTTAGCGTGATATAAAAGTACAAAGTAAAAACATAGCTAAAATGTTAGAAACTGATCAAGTTTACATATCGAGGGTAGAAAACGAAAAGGGCGTTAGTGATTATTTCGAACTTTTCGGGAGAGCAAATTAATGTTTTGTCAATTTGATTTTGTCAATATTTCTTTTATTATTAAACGATTTCCATGTGTGTTTCAGATTAATAAATATAGAAATCGTTTAATAATAAAAAAAACATTTACAAAATCAGATTGATAGAACTTTCTTGTGCTCTCCTGTAAAGTTCGAAATAATGATTAACGCCCTTTTGGCTTACTACCCTCGATTATAGAGTGCGTGGGTTCCAAGGCCAACGAGTTGTAATTGATATTTCGTTTACCTTACAGTATACGTATTATATTAATTAATAAATAAAAATTATATTTATGAAATAACAAATAGAAACCGGTTTAAGAAGGAGATAAATTATTTTTGTAAACGCGCTCCTTCTTACCCCCTTCCATCGTAACTAATCTGTCTATACTTGAACATTAATTTTAATCCATACATTCATTTTCCTGAAGAAGGGAGCATCGCTACTTAAACATATTGAAATTTACAACAAAATTTAAGTGTGATAAAAACAAAGTGTTAATTATTTTATTTATAAAATGGTGCCACAAAAAGAGAAAAGAATTTTGAATAACTATGAAAAATGACGATACCTACTTCATTGTACAAAAAAATCGTTATCTAATTATAAAAATATAAGTGATTTGAATATAAGATTGGTACGGTTATTCACTACTCGTGTAAAATATTGTACAACTTCTCACCAAATACATTTTTCACCAAATTGCATAGTAAAAAATATCATCAGCATAGTAGGTACTAGAAAATGCTCTTTGAGGAATTAGTGGAATTGAGCCCTGTTTAAAGTTCTTGTGCTTTTCTCGACAAAAACATGTTTGCATCTCGCCTCGGTCTTCTGGAATATTTTCTATTTTCAAACTAAATAAAATTCTTGAGTTCAGCGTCTCAATTACGTAGGAAAACATGTTTGTTCCTTTAAACGTCACCAGCCTTGTACCGAGCACTGTCTAGTTTATCTCCAAGGAGTTTTATGACACAAGAACGTCATTTTTTCCAAAATGTTTTAGTAAATGGATGACCAATTTCAAAAAATCCATATTCTCCTTAAAATGGATGGAATAAGAATATTATCACTCTATTTGAGATTAATTATATATTATACCACTCGATTAAAAGAACCTCTCATCGATGAGTAAAGTATTAAATTAAATATTACATTGTTAAGTAAAGAAACTAAACTTTCGAAATGAATAAGTTTGTAAGCTTAGAAATAAAAATGAATTTGAACTCCTGCAATAATTTTCTTAACAATACGACACTCATCAACTTTTGTTTTCTCCTCTTAATATTTCGGTTACAACCACCCTTCCGCCTTACAACAGTAACTTAGTGAATACCTAATTTTATGTATATTTCACTACAGCTATGTTTTCTATATTTGAATTTACACTATCTAATCTAGGTGTTAATTTTTTCAAAAATTTACCAATGAATGTCAGAACTGAAGAAGAAAATAGTTACTAAATTCAAGAAATACATAAAACAATTGGATTAATACATAATCAAAACAAAAAATAGTTATAATTTAAAAAATAACTGTGCTCCGAAAATAATTTGTATACCTAATTAATTCACTAATATTTATTTTATGATGTTTATATTTCTCTACACCATTCCATTTATTGACTTATACATTCTTATCATTCATGCTCTAACATCATGCACTTCTGTCCTCAAACACAAGTTTTTACTTTTCTGGGGACAGTTAAACAAATATAAAAAAGTGTAATATATTAATCACTGAAGTACTTACCTATTTATTTTATTTTCAATATAGTATTTAAAAAAAGTGTATTTACGAGTAGTTTAATACTTTACTTGTCGATGACCGGTATTGTCACTCGGGTGGTGTAATTTATACTTATACTCAAGTAGAGTAATAATAACACAGTTTTATTATCAATATCAAAGATCAAAGAAAAAAAGTGAATTTCCTTCGCATTGCCGTATGATCATCTTAAAGGATACTTGTATGGTTTTTAGGACGTAACAATTTAAAATATGAATATTAGTTTTAGAGGAAATTTCGTAGGAAAAATGGAAAACAAATTATTATATGAAAACATGAAAAAGATTATTATATATTATAGGTACATAATTGAAAAAATCACTACTCAACTTTTCTTTCATTAGCAGAATATTTATTTTTGTCTCGCATGCCTTCAACTTCATTCAATAATATATATATATATATATATATATAAATAGTTCATGATAATCTTGCCAATTAAAATGAAACTAATAGTTTTGTAGAGGTTCTAAACAATAAAAAATTTAATGCGACTTTTTTTTAACTGGTCACCCAAATATTTGGAATAGATACTATGTATGCTCGTATAATTTTATATTGCAACTTCTGAAGAAGTTTGCTGTCCGCGGTATGAAGCTGTGCCGATGCGGCTCGTAAAATCGGCTGCTGGGAAGCCATTTATCGAACTCAATTTGATATCGTTCTGAAGATTATGGCGATGAGAAATGTTTACGTGTTCGATTTATGGCCGAAGATTGAATTTGTCGGATCACGTCTCAGGACGGTTGGAGGGACGTCTTTAGTTGGAGCAGTAACCTGGAACGATTATGGGAGTAATTTGGTCAGCACCAGCGAACGGCAGGTGTGACTACCAAATCAAGCCGCAATCACAAGGAGGTCAGGAATCAGGCTTCGTCGTGTGGGGAGTTGACTATGCTCGGAAGAATTTTTCATGTCTATCAACAACTAAAAATGTGAGCACAAAAAATCCCTCCGAACAATTGCAAATCAAGTTAGAAATGTAAATTAAAAATCAAATTGTTAGAAGACGTATCTGTAGGTGAAAATAACAACCAAATAAGTCAATAAAATTGAGTATAAGTATGCAGAATTGTTCTTTAGATACATATCTAGCAAGGAGAAATTAGATGAGTGAAAAAAAATAAAATGGGCTATTTTTAATTTTTTGAAAAAATTGGCAAGAAACAACGACATAAATCTATTTGGTTCAACGTTTTTGTGAATAAAATAAAACTACTGGTGAAAAAATTTGATAAAAATAACAAAAGCTTAAATACATATTTCCGCCAACAAACGAAATTCCCAAATTTTGTTTTGACTCTCCTGAAAACCTGCGTTTGTTGATCATTCGGTTGTTCCTTTTGCCAAAAGATATAGGTATTTTTAAATTATTTTAAGTGAATCACTAACAAAAGTGATTTTTTTACAAATGAGAAATTGTTATTACTGAAATTAATATCAATACAAATAAATAAATATTTTTGTACTAAAGTTCATTTCTGTAAAAAAAATCCTAACTTTGCACTTTTTAATACATTGATACGATTGTAGAGTACATAGATACATAGGGTGTACCAGTATTTCAAAATCTGTTCTTACATTCAGTACGCAACAAGGGCACGCTTTTTGTTTATTGAGAGCTGGACACCCTAGAACTAAAGTGCAAAGATATAAAACGTTTACTCTGCAAAGAGTATGTGATAGAAAATTGATTAATGAATAAAAATGAATATATATAAATAAAATGTGGTTCTTAATACCGTAGCGACACTGGGTACCTACGGAGTGCTGAAAATAAATAACGGAGTCACGCGATGACGCTTAGTCAACCGGAACCGCAGACTATTACGCACGCAATCTGGGGTCACTCATCCGTAACCGCGTTATCTCTTAGAGAATTCTATGCCTTTCCATTCCAAACTAACAGACTACGTAGAATAATCTGGAACGTTCCACATGTTTTTCGTTACTAAGAATACTTAGAATAAACCTTTCGAAAGAATTTTTGCTATGTAAGGAGTCACGCGATGCGATTCAGTTCGTGACGTTAACAAGGCAACATCTCGGTGTCTACTGAGCGAACCAGTGTGATCAGTAATCAGTGATATTAAAACACGCGATATTAGCAACTGACCAGCGCAAGTGAAAAAAGTATACCGAGGTGAATAGTTTCTACGAGCGAACATTGAATGGAGTTTATCAGAAGTGATCTAAACAATATAGACAGAATTAGTGCGAAATTAAGGAACAATTCAATAATAAGTGTGGAATATTCGGAAGACATTTAGCGACTATAAAATTAAGAACGTACTAAATTAAAGTAAATAAATTTCCGGTGTTTTCATTTGCCTCCCAAGGCCAAGTCCCGTGACAATACTTACATGCAGTCAAGGAACATCTACTATTTCGAGTATCATTTTTAAACATTACCCGAAATGTAGGTATAATTTATTTCGAATACCGTGGTGATATCGGAAGCCTTCGTACCTAATGATGTCTCTTTCTTTTTTGCCTATCAAATATGTAAGGAAACGAGACAAACGTCTCAGCGAACGATTGCTGAAGTAAAGAATTCTTAAAACCGAGCTTTAGTATCACTAATAAGTGTAAGAATTGTTGTTGTGGTGGCACTTTGCTTAGTGTTTTTTTTGTTGTTGTTATTTTGCGGTTTGCAAGATCATGTTTTATTTATAATAATTCACACAAAGAATCATTTTATTTTCTTTAGAAATATATGTTGACTTTCAAATACAGAAAAACTTATATACATATAATAGAGTAATAAAAATTGAAATTTAATTTTTAACATCGGAAAATTGCAATTTCTGACGAAGAGAAATAATATTGTATTCCGCAGCATTAAGTAGGTACATTACTATATTTTTTTTAATTTTACAATGGGCCATGTGGACCAATGACTCGAGTGAATTATAAATAATTGGTATACTTTAACCGTTTTGAAGCATTATTTTTGAAGAACTATTTTATACAATTATGGCCAGTATGAATCCGCCACAAAAATGAAGATTAACAATATCTAAAAGAGTTCTTGTGCCTATTTTAATATATGAAAATAATGCCTAGAATTGGTAAAATAAATAGAAAATTAAACAGAATGGTGAAATTGCGTTTGCAAAGGCCCATGTGTGCAATTTTTTAATAATCGTTTGAATTTTACTTTTTCTGTTTTTTTATTTATTCAAATTTAATCTTAAATATGTGTGTGTGGAATGGATTGGCGAGAAAATCATTGTATTATTTATAAATATTTTATTTATTTTCCAATTATTCATTCACATTGAAGATATGATTTTTTTACTAACGAGTACATGTTAGTAGACACATTTGTGGTTTTAGAGTTTTTAAATTAAGATGGTCGCAAATCCTAAGTGACGTATCTTCAATATTGCAAAGATTCTTGCTTTTTCCTTCAATTTCTTTAATTACCATTATACTATTTCCTTAAATAATATGTGATATAAATATCATACAGGTTCTTTTCCTTGTTTATATACAGTATAATATTTTTATTTATTGTACATACTTGGCACAATTCTGTGATGCAAATTATATGCAGCCGACAAAATAATGCGCCATATATTCATGCATTTGTTCCAAGTAACGTGTTTTGTTATAAAAACTCAACTAGAACTATTGTGTTAACAAACAGTGCCCTAGCGCGATTGCCTCAGATGGCGTATATATTACGAGCTCACTCATGAAGAAAGGCTGTCGCTTTTCTATCGCATCGGGCGAATCTTCACTGTGCGCCCACAGATTTTCTTTCTTATGTTATCTAAAGATCTTCACTTGTTCCCGGAGCTTCTCTTTGGTGAAAAATAAACATCCGTACGTAATTGCAAACACCTTTTTACCCTTTTCTCCCTAAATATAATTTACTTCCTGGAGGTTGGAGACATTCATATAAATTTTTATATTTTTGTATGAAAATGGCGACTTCGGCACGATACCGATGTCGCCAGAGGGTATTGAATTTAAATAAAAATAAATATAGAAGTGGTAAAATTGTACCCCCACCACCTTCGGACCATCATCACTCTTTCATTTGACGATTCAGCAAAAATAAACTTTAAAAAACATACATTCAAGAAATATTTCAATAAATAACTTCGGTTATTTTCAATAAAAAATGCGCCGAAGGCTCTAGGCGTACCCAAATAGTTTTATTTATTCTTGCTCATCTGCGCGCTCGCGCCCACAATTCATGTGATTAAAAATGTAATTATGAATTCTACGTACATATCAATATAAAAAAAGTAACCCATAAAAAATAAGTTTTTATTATACTCCCTTTCTTTGTAAAATATAACAACAATTAACGACGAATTAAAACATATAACATAACACTAAACTTATAGTAATTTAATGTATTTCTAAAATGTCAGATGTTTAGAGCTTTGATAAGACACTTCATGCTTTGAAGATTAAATTCTAAAAATTAAATTTAATTTAATTCTCAGTCAATTTAGATTTTGGACATTCGTCGTGATGTACCTATTATGTATACTGACGGAGTAATTCAAATTTAGAAAATATTCCGCGACGTTATCGGGCCGCGGTTGCTGGTAATCAAACTTTTCGAATGATTCCAATTTGAAAAAACAATAAAATTTCTAAAAATCCGAAATTATACTATAATTATTAATTTTTTTTAACGAAAATTTGATATATCTTCTTGATCGTCGCCACGAGTCTACTTGCCATGTTTCAGCTCGATTAGATAACGGGAAAAGGGTTAAAAATCGATCCAAAGTTTTTTCACCCGGCAAGCCGGCAAGCAAGCAAGCAAGCAGACGCCACGAGTAAAAATAGTTTTTAAGGGAAGGCAAAAATTTTAATAATTTTCTGGTCCATTCTAGTGTACATGTTAATAATTTGGATGAATGTCATATATTAATAATTATAGTATAATTAATTTTGGATTTTTCGAAATTTTTTATTACTCGCTTTCGTAGCGTCGCCCGACTCGAGCCCAACGCGTAGGTTAAGCGCCAAACCTGTTTTACTAGTAAATGAGACAGGGAGTATAATAAAAGCTTGGTTCTTATGGGTTAGTTTTTTTATATATGGAACTTACTGCGTCATATCAATTCGTCTCCGTTTTCTAAATTCCCATTCTCCATGAAGTAGAAAAAGAAGTAAATGCTAAATGTTTTGCAGTCTAGCTTACTACAATGTGAGACAAGTTCGCTCATAAAAGAGTTTTGAACATTGATATTTGGATATAAATACTTGGTCGTCGCCCACATTGTTCATGGTGACGTCATAAATTGAACAC
This sequence comes from Agrypnia vestita, assembly GCA_016648135.1. NCBI lineage: Eukaryota > Metazoa > Arthropoda > Insecta > Trichoptera > Phryganeidae > Agrypnia > Agrypnia vestita. The sequence continues at coordinate 14,891 of JADDOH010013228.1, read as the reverse complement.
GCAAAAGTGTCCCATGGGAAAATAATTTACATTTTTAGCTTAACCACGGTAAAAATATTTTAATGAGCTCTTTTTTTGATTCCATATTATTCACACGCTTTCAGTCATGATGCGTCGCACGTGTTTTGTGTGACTAATAATGAAAATTTGTATTAAATCACTTTTGTATGCAATAATATTGTTTGTTGATTTTCATTTTTGAACTGGCAGGTTTTATATAATACCAAAAATTAAACGTAATTTTTTGCAAAGTTATGGTTCAAGGAATTGAAAATATTCTCCATAATTTTTTTGTCTTCATTACATTTTTTAATTTATTTTAAACGCTACAGTACCTATGACAAGTATTTCAGTCAATATAGCAAAACATATATTAAAAAACACAAGGCTTGAGAAAATCGAATAAATGCTCAGTGATATCATATTTATAATGTACGTATTTTTCTGTACAAATTAACTGCAAGAAAAATAATCATATTTGAAGTCCTACAGATTAGTGGACAATTTCAGATGAAAAAAAATATTTTAGAATACATTTCGGCATATTTAATTTTTTAAGCAATTTTCGTATGTAATAATGAAATATTCCATAATCCAATATATCCACTAAAAATATAAGACATCTTTTTATTTTCTGACATAATTCCATTGGAAATGAAAACTTTAATTTCTTTCTTATTTTTGCAACACGCGCTCGATAGCGGCTTTATACACTGCGAAAAGAAACATTCTACCAGCCAGGTGATCAGAAAGCTTACATGATATTTAAAAATGAGATGTTGTATTTATTAAAAAATATTATGAGTTTAGTTTCCGCTTGAAAACATTAATCAAGATTAAATATTGTTATTCTTTAAATTTAATTATTCTTATGTAATCACTAGGTTAACTGAGCCGGTTTTTCTTTGTTGTTTGCTATATAGATAGCATTCTTGTGTGTTCTTTACCGATAGATAATAAATGTTATCGCAAGGCCCCTAAGGACATACGTATATTTTTCGAATTTCATTTTGAATATACCTTATTGAATATATATATTCTGATGATGGGACCATTGGCCCCGAAATATATTGATAACTCAATAAATGGTGATTTTATACAAAGTCTTTTATTTTTATTTACATAAAAAAAATTGATAAAATGTCCCTTGCACAATTACACACAAACACACAATATTTTTACTATTTTGTAGAATAATAAGGTACTGTGCAAAATATATCTAGCTCGCTGGTCTTCTGGGACGTGAATCGAACTGACCGCTTGATCACTAGGCCAAACAACCACAGCTTGATCAGTGCTGGACCACAGCCACCGCTAGACTCCACCGCCGGACCTGGATGCCAGTCAATCTAATCTGAACTGTATGAGGGGTTCAAAAGTAAAGCGGCAATATTTAAAGAAAGAATATTAAGCGTAGTAATCGAGAATTACTAATTTAGAATGTACTGAATTCGATTTTTTTTAACGAATCATGTTTTCAAATCATCATTAAAAGCAAAGATAGCAATTTCCACTCCAACCAATTAACCCCCAAGGATGTGTCATGTGAAAATGGCCGCCGAAAGTTTATTTTAGACTGAAGTATCATAGCAATGATAACAATATCCGATTATGTAAATAGCAAATACAGCAATGTTCACTATTTGATAGCAAACACAAAAAAATTTAAATAGTGAAATATTTATTTAATATATACCTAAAAGGTTTACACCTAAAAGGAAAACTGAAGTGGCAATTATTTTTAAAACTAGTATAAAATAAATATAAAATTACTACGAAATTTCATCAAATGTATAAGAAAGAATAATTTCAATTAATTAACATTCCAGAAATTATGACCACTTCAGTATAAATCCTAATACCTATGCTTTCTAATATGTGTGTATATATAACACCTTAAGCATTTACCGCAGATGAATTTTATCGTTTACACCAAATCATTAAATCAAATATCTTAGAAGATATAACGAGTTTATCTCTATACATATAAAACTGTAACGGGCAAATCTGGGCTGGATCGATAGTATACAATCGATACTATACAGAATAAACCCACTGAAATAAAAAAATCAAAGCGAATTAATTTTTGATACATATGAAAGCTACCGTAGTGATAGTCAAACGTTTTACAGAAAAAAAATTGTCGTTTGTCTCCGTAACTGTCGAAATTACACCCAGAGTATAAAAAATATTTTCAATTCAAAATTAAATGAAATAGACTCCTAAGAAAATATCAACTACGAGACACTAATAATTAGTGAGAAACTGAATTTATATTTTATATTTTATATTTAATATTCTCTCTTAAGTCCAATTTCTTGGTGAATTTTATTTTAAAGTTGTTTCAGTAGACGCACATTTGAAAATAATATTGATATGATTTTTAAATTTATTTTTGAAAAAAAAAAAAATTGATTCTTAATTCTATATAAGTACTTAAAAATAATTGTATAATAGTTTTCTGGTTTCGAACCCCGACCACCCGGTTAATCGAGTAGACCGTTCACCGCCGCTTTCGCCTAACAACCAAAGCCCGTGAGAGCCGATCAAATCGTTCAGTAATACCCCGCAATATACATTTAATAATAATATTACAAAACACTTATCTAGGAGCGAGGAAATATTACCGCAGTGAATTATTTCACGACTTTGGTTTTTACAGAGAAACTAGAAATAGCTACATTGTACACTGTGCAGAAATAACAAGCGCCTACTTGCTGCTAAGCAGGTAGACGATTTCAAAAAATAATACGTCCGCATTCACAATTTAATGCGATACATTTTCCACTAGCGCAATCGCAACAGACATGGAGAAGGAATATAGTATACGGAAATAGAACACTTGTTTTTGATTCTAATCGTTTAATTGACATCAAACGCGTTTCGTGTAATGAAAACATTATCAATTTCAAAAATTTTGTTTATTATATCCTTTTATATATTTTACTAATAATATAAAAATAAAATATCCTTAATAAGAAGAAATAGAGTATAATGGTTAATTAAAAACACTTTGATATAAAAATTGATATAAACCCTCAGAACCACCATTGAGTAATTTTGTTTCTCTTCATTTCATGTTTACATATAGTTCGTAGTCAGTTAGAATATAATTCAATAATATGGTAGCCATAGTGTGCTGTTCTTTCGAGCAATATAGAAAACGCAATATAGGAGACTCTAAAAACAATGGTAACTACGCATTATCGAAGTCTCCCAAACAGTCCACATGAATCTATAATCAACTACCCTATTCTCGAAAAACATAAATTACTAAAAATATGGAGAAACAATGAAAGCGCGCTTGAGTCAGTTGTTTGACAGAGCGACATAGAAGACCACAGAAAGGTGAACCGTGTGAGTTGACCAGAGACGAAAAACAAACGATAGACATACAACGCGAGTTGGTACTTACGTGCGAAATGGAGTGGAACATCCTGGTGGCAGACAATACTGCAGCAAAAATTTTAGTGATAATTAGTGCGAATTATGAAATGTAGTGTGAATTAAAGAAGATGCTCCGAAGAAATTCGTGTCCGGTAATTATGTTTACTAAATAAAAGTTTTAATTCCGTGACAATATTTAAGATTTGTTCTAATTATTAAGAAGAAGAAGAAGACGAAATTCAATAATAATATCATGTTTCTGCTATCAGCATGAAAATATAAATTATATAGATAAATGTTTAATTTAGCGATGTATAAATTACACAGACATCGTAATATATGTACTTATAGGTCAGGAATATATATTTTCAAATGATTTACATCATTACAACTGTTCATTGATTGAAAAAAAATTTCCTACTTTTCTTTTTTCTTTCTTTTTTGCGCTTACATTTTTCAATTTCATTTAGTTTCTCAATGTTCTGCAATGTAGTGTTTATTGGAATCCACTTTTTGATTTAGCTTTTACGATAAACTAGATTTTTCCAAAACTTTATTTTATGTATTATGCTTACGTATATTCTATTTTTTTTCAACGTTTTATTTCTCTTTACTTTCTGTTATTTTCTCTTTGAATTTATTATTTATTTGTATTGTGTGTTTTTAATGGCTTTGCAGCCGTGTTTATTAACAAAATAAAATAAAGATAAAATAGTTGTCTTTTAGATTAACATTAATGTGAATATAATACTAAAATTTTAGATTGTTAATGTTATTGTAAGGCGAAACGCGTCTCAAGTAAATTAATTAGTAAAATATGAACAAGATTTATATTTCCATATGCATAATTATGAAGTTCTACGAACTTCCCCGGAAAAAAATGATGTAATATTTTAATTTCATCAGAGGATACTGCGAATATTCGCGGAAGGAAAAAAATATCGTTAAATTACTGAAGAATATATTTTATTTAAAAAAACAAACGTGTACATTCTCAGAAAAATAATTCTGATTGTGGAATCAGGAAATTGCGTATTTTGAATAATATTGTATTTCGACACGTGCTTCGGTACGTGGAACTTGATATAATACTATTTTAAATAATATCTGTAACTTAACGCCCTAAGACGTGGCGGATAAACAAGTTGTTGGATATGGCATTAGAAAAAAACTACCCTGTGTAAAAATGACCCTTTCTCATTTACTAGTAGAAACTGGTTTGGCGCTTAACCTACGCGTTGGGCTTCGGTCGGGCGACGCTACGAAAGGGAGTAATAAAATTCCAAAAATCCAAAATTATACTATAATAAGGTTCCGTGTCTACCAGATGCGTCGGAATCTCCATACAACTTACTGAGTTCTATGAAAAAACCATTGAAAATTTGAAAAATCCAAAATTATACTATAATTAATTTTTTTTAACGAAAATTTGATAGATCTCTTTGATCGTCGCCACGAGTCTGGTTGCAATGTTTCAGCTCGATTGGATCACAGAAAAAGGGTTAAAAACCAATCTAAAGTTTTTTCGTCAATCAATCAATCAATCAGACGCCACGAGTTCTATTTTTATTCCCTTTATTTTAACAATAAAGGAAATAAAAAAAGAAGCATTGGAATGTAATCTATCATCGGAATTTTTAAAAACAAAAAACGTTTAATATCACAGAGAAAATCATAAAAAACAGGCGATAGTAAAATGTTAAGTGCGTAAGCTTACTATTATAATATACCCTTAAAATTCCCCGAGTTTGACAGTATCACATGACATTTTATATCAAAACTAATTATTGATGATGGTAGTAAAATACCCTTCTTCTTCTTTTTCCTCTTCTTCTAGTTCTGTTAAACTGTTCTGACAGAAAGCTGCTACTCTTGGTATGTCAAGATACATCGGTCCTTCCATATTTTAGGCGGTCTTTCAAGAAGACAGTGAGCTGATAGGATTTCATTAGCTGCAATGTAAGGGATTCTGAAATTGTCCATTCTGTTTTTACCCTCCAGATTTTTTTTCTTATTATTCTCTATCGCCTAATATCTTCAATGGCCACATGCGCGTCTTATTTCTTCACGTTACGACATACGTAAACTTGGTGAATATTTTGACTTTAATAAGTATATTTTGTATTTTTAAAATTAATTTTATATCTTTAGTGTCCATAATCAGGGCTCTTGCCATTCACATCCAGTCTATAACTCAGGGAACTAACTATACACAGAAAATTTGGAATGGCCGAAAAAATTTGAGAACATTCTCAATGACTCTTTTTATGTAATAATACGTTCAATTCCAAGTATGCAAGAGAAGAATGAAAAATATGAAATGAAATTAATAAGTACTGGTTTTATCGATATAAAACCACTATTTATTAGATAGTCAACAAGTTACGGGACCAACGTTTCCGTCATTAGGATACAAAGTATACCTAATAAAAATAAAAATTTAAAGATTTTTTTTCTTTTATTTATTAACAATAAAAAAATTTTTCCCACACATGTGAACATACACATTCACACACTAAAACAAAAACGCATACACAAACGGACATATAAAAATACACAAATACACACACTCAAATAAACTTACTATTTGACACTTTGTTTTTTTTCCGACCCTTGTACATTACTCTTGCTAATATGATGTATTTTCTTTTAATTGGCCTAAAGCTCCGCATGTCAACAACTGTTTTTTTTAAGATTATATGTATGCGGCTGTAAATAAACCTATAAATGAAAAATAAAATATAAAATAAAAAAGTACAGATATCAGATGGCACAAACAAAAAATGAATATAATATTAATTATGTACTAATGTGAAAACAAATGTTAATGTGGCTACTTTCTAAAAATCAAATTTTATTTTTCAGCAGGTATACTTACGTATCCTGATGAAGGAACCATTGGCCCCGAAATATATTGATTATTTAATAAATTGTGGTTTTATACAAAGAGCTTTATTTTTAATAATATGAATAACGTTACTACAAAGAAGGAAGGACTTATTTCATTAAATTAGCAATTCAATACTTGCATAGGGATCAGATTTTCTTATGTAGATTCAATCGTCGTCCTATGATATTACTATGCTTATTACCAGTAATAGGTATTCCATTTGATTAGTCGAGATAATAATATATTATACTAATTCATTTGTTATTTAGGTTAAAACTATAATTTTAACTTTATAACTAAACGCAGATTTGAATCGTTTTCAAAAGTTTACAAATAACCTTTTTAATGTATCTAATCCCTTTTTGATTGGCGTAGTCAGAGGCTATTTGCACACGATTATGTGTTCTTCAACATGGATTAAAGTTTAATCTGAGGTAATTTTCTTGAATGCCTCGGTCGCAATTATGAACCTTATATCATATTCTTGTTATGTCTAGTCACTGTTACGTATATTCATAATATTATTTTTTTACTAATCTTTCTTTAATTGTATGCTAACTTAATTAAAAGCCACGAAATTTAGAAGTGAATGAAAATGTAAATAATGATTTTATTGTAATGAAAAAATATTTTTTTGTATATTTAGAATTTCATATGTCATTTTATTTTGTTGTTATTTTTATTGCTTCTTGAGTTTCAGATTTGATTTGTTTACAATTATTTCATTTTGTTGTAATTTTGTTGCTTCTTGAATTTCAGACTTACTTTGTTTACTATTATTTTAATTTGTTGTAGTTTTATTGATTCTTGAGTTTCATATTTGATTTGATAACTATTTTTCATTTTGATGTAATTTTGTTATTCTTTATGTCATTCGCTTTATTATGAGTTGTTTTTGATAGAATTAAAGCTTATCTCCATTTTTATATTATATATACCTATCAGTCTATACATTTTTATATACGTACGTTGTACCGTGTATTAAATAAATAATTTTTTTTTTTTAAAGTTTGAATTTAATCACTTTCGCAGTTCTCCGTAAAGAAATAATCCGAGATTTTTGCGTTGATTATTTACATTTCTTTTTAATAAATTAATAATTTGTGGCCTCCTGTTGTCAATCGTAAACGTAATTTTTTTTTCGCATATAAAAATAATTTCATCTTGTAGCATTATGTTTATGACAAGGATATTTCAGCATAAATAAAATAGTTTAGCACCACAGACTATAAAATAATATATATTACAGAGATGAATGTAAATAAGTTCTTAAGAGAGGTGGAATGGGTCACAACGGAAGAATTTCCTTTGTCGCTGATGTTTAAGATACATTTATGCTGTAGTTTAAGTATTCATTTTTGCTTAATACTTAATTTTCCTAATAAACAAGATTTATTTTTAAAATTTCTATTCTAAACCGAGTATCTATACTACAAAAGTCATTTTGTAACAAATCGTGATTTGTTACAAAATGACTTTTTTAAATTAGGCGAACGTATTGGCTACAGACGCGGAACCAAATTGAGAACAAGGTATTTACGTTTTTCATTTTTTTTTTTTAAATAGAGATTTCAAACTAAGCTAAACGCTTGTGCTATTAAAATAGGACTAACTTGCTAGTCTGGAGTGAGGTTCGAACCTGCAATCTTTGGATCACGAGGCGAGTGTCCTAACCACAGGACCAACAAGCTACTCGATCTAGCTAGCTATATCTATTTATTTTGGTGGTCTGTAATTGGCACTAAATAATTTGGAAAAACAAATTTTAAGAATATATTTAAGAATAAATTTTAAGAATACGAAAAAAAATTGATAATTGGATACATAAATATGCCAATAAGCTTTGACTGTATCTTCAGTCTGAAAAATATTCCCAACTGAATTTATTTTTTAGCGTGATTTTGTAATTTAACCCCCAGACAAAGTATATTTCCTCACAGATGGAAGAAGACTATCCGAAGACCTGAACGTGGAACAAAGTAGTGGTTGGACGTGACGGATGAGGACAGCATCCAACAAGACAGAATCTCTATTCTGCGTCCCGGGCTGAGGATTCAAGATTTGCAGTACGAGGAATGTAAAAAGGCGTCCCGGGAAGCAAAGGTATGTAAAAGTATAAATATTTATTTATTTTTCTTTCAAGGTGACAAATAAAACGCTATGTGCAAAAATCTTTTTATATTTAAACTAGCTGTGCCCGTGCGGCTTCGCACGCGTAGATTTTTAGTACACTGTTTGGATTGTCATAGAACTTTCGCGAACCTTCTAGAACATTCTCCTTCCAGAACTTTCAATAAATTCGAATGTACATGAACCTTCTAGACACACTGACACATTCCGCCACTCAGTTTAGAACCTTATAGAACTTTCGGGAATTTTCTAGAACCGTCTCCTTCCAGAACTTTCTAGAGCAGGTTTTTCCGGAACCTTCTTGATTCACCGACACAGTCAGCGCGCCTATTTTGAAACAATCTGAAGCATTTGCGGCCTTCCCATAACAAAACAATGTGCTAGAATGCACATTTTCGTCACCCACTCCCACCCACTCCCACCCACGCTCAGCCACCCCCACCAAACTTGCACATTCTCAATGGGACACCAAGGGCTATCCACCACCATAACCACCAGGGGGTGGTAGTATCTGGTTGTGAAGAAAACTTGGCTGATAGGGAAACACGGGTTTCTTTTTATATATATATATATATATTGATTGAGTGGGTTAATACTTAGATTTTTTTATTTTATGTGCGCTTCCACTTTTTACTACGTGCGTTATGCCTCAGTGAACTAGTAATTGGAAATCGGAACTCGGAAAATACATTATATTTTTTTAAATATAGTTTTTCATATTTTTATTATATTATACATTTTTAATATTTAACGCTAAAAACTGTGGTTAGTCATCTTAAAATCAGATTTAGACTGTTAATTTAAAAAAATAACAATATTTCTATCCATTAGATTACAAATCATTTAAATATATGTACATGAACTATCGGAAATTTCTTGGTACACAGACTGGTATACCATAAAAATTACGTTAGAAAAGAAGGAAAGATCGAACTAAATAAACTTCACCTCGCACTTTATTTCAAAACTAGCTGTAACCCGTCGAAAATGACGGAAAATTTGGTCGCGTTTTGCTAAACTCTAGTATATTTTTATAATATATTTTTGTCGGTCCACGGAGAGGCGACCGTAGCAACATGCGTGGTTTGGTGGTCCGGAGTTCAAGCCCCATCTCCAACCGGTTGATTTGTTTTTATAGCCATGAATTAGAACAAAATTACGGACGTTACACGAGGTTACGGGGACAGAGAGACAGACAGTCGGATGAACAGATGGACAGACAAGGAAATTATTATGTTTAATTACCTTTTTACATGAAGAGACTATGTTTGGAACAAAAGTTAAAAAAAAACGTCTTTTGTAAAAATATAAATATAATTGTAAATTACTATATTCAGTGGAAAATTTGTAATTGGCCTAATTTTAAAAACCATTATTTCATATTTATTAAGTTGTTGATTTGCTGTTAATTTTCCCCAAAATAAAATAAATAAATAAATATTTTGTTTACCAAGGGATCAAAGTATGCAAGAATAAATACTTTAACTGGACATTAACTTAACTTTAATGTATCTTAAATATAATTTAACCGAAGGGGGACATACTTCTACTCTGCCCCAGTCCGCTGACCTAAAGAAGAGGTTAGGTTCTACTCTGTACAATTTTTAACTCATTAAGACCGTAATGTTGCCGGTCTCAAAACTATCCGTTTTGGCTTATGACTTATAAAAGGTTAAAACAAACTACACAATGTAATAAACAAAAGCAATATTTTTTAACATCCTGATGAATGAAAAAATATTTTCTGAAACCGATTGGTTTTTGTAAAAGAAAGTGAGAGTATTTAATACTTTTACATATCCAAAAATAACACTTAATAAAAAAATAAGAAACAAAAAGATTTTTTTTAGTTATCTATGCGCTAGCTGTTACCGATTGCGGTTTTTTAATATTTCGGTTCCTGAGGAATATATTATATTTATTTATTTATATAAAAAAAAGAAAAGAAAAAAAAAATAGAAAGAAAAATGACTTTAAAGGTGTTATGGACGTTATTAGACAACGAATTATTAAAATTGGAATATTTTGAAAATATATGTACTTATTTTATAAGCGATATAGTGGGGTCGCTCGCAGACGGCGTTCCCCTATGCTTGCTTTGTATTTTTTTAAACAGCGTTTTGCACTAGAATAAAACAGAAGCACTTTGAAGTAATCATTGCTCTCACAAAGAACCGAGGCTAACTATCCAAAAAACACTTCTCTATCATCTTATATACATCTTACTTAACATTTTACTTATTTATTAAGCATCAATAGTTTATTTTAAATTTTAAACAATTTTATTTACATTTGAAAGATACAAATAACAGAGCGCCGTTCAAATATATTATATACTACAATATGTCCCCACACCTACATACATTATACAAAATGATAAATCTAAAAATAGCTGTTCATAATTAAAATATATGTATTACTCGATTAGGTTCTATCCACTGAAATCCGCGTTAATATCATACATTATTTGGACAGGAAAATGCATAGATTTTAATCAAAATGTTGTGGTTTTATTTCATTTACGCTTAATTAAGTAATGACCACAGTAAGCCAGGCTTGCCACCATTGTGCGAAACTGTCGGCTATGAATTAACTATAGATTACATATAAAAAATTAATTAGCTCATTATAACTAACTAACAATCCACTGAACCTTTAAACCATAATAATTTTCTGTAATGTTTAGATTTATTCAAGCTAAATCATCTCTATTTATTTTAATATATAAAGAAATAACTTTGTTGTCAGGCATTCAAACAAAATGTTATGTATGTTAGTTTACAACCACTTTTTTATGACTGAACCTGATTTTTAGTCTACCAGTTTCTACCGGTCTACGTCTATCGGTCCCGAAGAAGAGACGAGTAGTCTCGAAACCGGTAGACTAAAAATCTCCGTAATTGGTTATATACTAACATAACAAGAATCTTTACTTAATTTTGTGTAATTATTTGGTAGGCACTTATTTGTTTTTCTACTTTTATCAATTTTTTTACTTCTTTTGAAACAACATTCACCATGTCTAGTAAAAAAGTGATCGTTTTTTAATAAATGATAATCATAATATACTCATCGGCAATAGATCCACTAAAACCAAACAAAATAATATTTAATCAATGTTTATTATTGCACTTTAGTAGGTAGAGAAAAAAAATACATTATAAAAATGATTTATACAAATATCATCGTTCACAAGAACGAAAAGAAATTATTGATGATATTAATCGAAATTTAAAAATAAACTTTTGGATGTTTTTGGTTATATATTTTACAAAAAATACTTGATTCGCATCTTGAACATTTATTTATTTGGTAAAAATTATATTTACAAAAAAATAATGTTTGGTAAATAAAAAAATTTGGCATGCAGAACATTGAATATAGGTATATATATCGACGTTCCTCAGTCAAAATGGCGCAATTGATTATTTTGAACTTTGCTGGAGAGCAAAATAAAGTTCTGTTTATAAATCTGATTTTGTTAATATTTCCTTTATAATTTAACGATTTCCAAATTTCTATTTCCAAAACAAATATGGAAATCGTTTGATAATAAAAGAAATATTAACAAAAATTTATTTTGCTCTATTTTAAGGTTCGATATCTATATAATCACAAAAAATAATCACTTACCCCGTTTTGGCTGAGAAGCCTCGATATTTCTAAAAGTAAATAAATATATATATTTTTTTTAAATCAGTAAGATTTTCATTTGCAGTCCGGGTACAATTTTCCATTCGATAATTTAGTTGATTTGGTATGACAAAATTCGACAGCAGCTTTCTATAAATGCTGTCAAGTTTGCGTGAAAGATTCTGTACTCATTATGACACTGGTGTCTACAAAATTGTAAGTAAATATTCTAGTTTATTTATGTCTACGATATTGTTGTGGCTACTACCATAAACTATTGTTTGATTAATTTATAAATGATATATTAAAAATATTATTAATGGAACAAAATAGTATTTAAGTAATATTATTCGTGGTCCTGAACACATAAAATAATGTAACAACGCCTCGTCCTTGATATACCATCCCACAATGTCCATTGACGGCATTATTACCCCCTCCTGGCCGTTGGCGGTAGTATGTAATACAAGCCTAATCAAATGTTAATGCGTCTAGCCCAAAACACTTACCGGGCGCCCATGAAAAGTTATAGCTCACACATTATACATTTGTGTGTTCGTACCGCGCACACTACTCTATAGAACTTTAATCGTCGGGTGGTGGCAAACTGCCTATCTACAAAGTGCTGCACTCCTGGTCATATGACATTGCTGACTGAGCGTCGATAACCTATTATGGCGCGACCATAACCGTTTATTTTTTTAAATGGTATTACGTAAAAAATATATAAATTTGCTCGTTATGCTTCGTTTTCATTTTGGACTTCTGCTCATGTTATGATAAGAAAAACACGTGAACACTCCTGGTTTCAGTTTTCTGGGATATTTTAACTTGTATGTACTATTTGACCGATCATTAGGGCTGATATCGCTAAAGCATTTATTGATCCTGGAAACATGAATCGAAACGTAGGCCAGAGGGGGTCATACACCAGTATATATGACTAAATAGCCCAGAAAACTCCAACCAGAAGATTCTCGATTACTTGAATGAAAATTAATTATTGAAAAAAATATTCCACGTGTCCTGCAGGGCTGGTCAAAACAAAAAATCTTCACAGCCAGAGGATCTTGTGCTACTCAAGATAATTAGTGGAGCTATTGATTCTTTTTCTTTATCTGACATAATTTTTCATTTGCAAGTCCCAGAGACCTTAAGAATAAGTCAGCATCCTAATTTTGATTACTTTCCTCGCTATCACAAGAATATGTCGCACATACCTACAATATGTATTGTGCTAACCCAAACATTGTTGTTGATATTCTTGCAGATACCCTATAATCATTCAAAAAGTCACTCCTACATAAGATTCACTTTCTTGACAACAAACTGAACCCATAGAACCTCATATTATGACGTAATAAAGCAAAGGCAGCAATATCTAAGAAATTTTAAAAAATATTTTGCAGTGACCTAGGATAAATAAATTTAAAATGTACAGATTTCTAGAATTCTAGATAACATGCACTATAATTAGAATAATACGCATGTGAAGAGTATTTTGTTAAGGCGTTGGTGTGTACTATGTGTATATATAATGGTTGTCCTGACGAAGAGATGAAATCAATGAACTCATCATTGAAGTGCCGTAGGAACAAAAACCTGAGTCTGACAGATCAGGGGAATGCTATGTTGGGCCAAAAAGAATTAATCAGATGCGAATAATGAGCGTGTGCATTATCGTGATGGAGCTGCTCCATAGTTAGCAACTTCGGCAAGTATTTTGCAGACACAATCTTCAATCTTCAATCCTAAATCCTCGGTCAAAATTGAATGTACCGATCCAACGCTTATCCTACCTAGTTTGAGAAGGTGTCGAACTATGATACGATGATTCTGCAAGACCCATCTAGGCACTAGGTCAATAACATTGTTGTTTTGGCTTGATGATGATCTACTGGGACGCGGTTTGCCGTCCACGGTCATGCACGGTATTCGACACCGTTCGAATTCAATAATTGCATTCAAAGCACCGTTCACCCTATTCCCCGCAGTCACTCTCCTCTCGATATCTTTCTCAACATTCCTTCTTCTGTCAAACGTACTTCCCAAGTCACAAATTCATCTACCTGTTCCAAACATTCATTGCCTACTAGTATTTCACACTTACTTTCCTCCTTTTCGAATATTACTTTTGACTTATTTACATTCATAATAAGGCCATTTTCCTTGCATACGTCATAATTTTTTCTTTGTTGAATTTTAGTTTTTTTTTTAATTTTGGTTTTTTAAATTAGGTTTTTTGGTTTTGGTTTTTCTATTTCGGTTTTTTGATTTTGATTTTTTGCGTAAGTGCCAATGCGCGGCCGTTGCGACCGCTGCGCGGCCATGACGACCGCTGCGCGGCCGAGACGACAACTATACAGTCAAAACGTGCCTCCGAAGCTTGGAGTATCTTGTTTATTAGACATTTATATAAAAAATAAAATTAAAGAAATTGAAGTATAGACATTAACAAAATATTGTTTTATTTTGTAATTGTCTACGTTGCATACCGTTAAGGAGCCCATTGATTCCGAAACATGTTGGTGATTTCAACAAATAAGTGGTGAAAGCAAATTATATTCCTATTTATCATGTAACCCCAACATTGACATATTTCACATGACACAACCTCAGTTTAAGAGAGAAATAATATCGCTCCTGACCGAAAATAGTTTGAGCGTGTAAGACGGACTCTTCGGAAATCAACCTAAACAAAAATTTTATAGCCACAAAGCGCGGGTACACATTTTCTGACTTAGTTGACCTGGGAGCCTACATGCCTGTTATGTCGTGCGGAGAATGTGAACTTCGTTCATCTTGTAATCACTTACTGCAGTATACTTGTATATATATATATATGTATATA
>JADDOH010013227.1:0-15705 GCA_016648135.1 Agrypnia vestita | reverse complement strand
ATCAGATCACTTAAATTATTTGGTGCATCGTGTTTCAGATAAATTTCATTAATAAATTCGTACGCCAGCTCGTTATGAGTTAATAAGAGCACATGCGATTTGAACTTCTTCGTACAAATGTGGTACGGCTATGTTTGTATATTGGAATCGTAATTGCCGAAACTGAGTTTTTAAACGACCATTAATGATCTCCACCATCCTGCGACACGAGGTTACATTACGTGACTTGTTGGCCTGCTGAGTAGTGAGTTGTCATTCAGTTTCATATTTCGTCGCGGAATTAAAAGTTTGTTACCTACTTCGTGAATCTTTTCCATAACATCCCTTAAACCTCAGTCAAAAACAAAGAGATCATCTTTTTCAAAAAACTTATGGAACGGATTGTCATTGTCCCCGCGATTTGTTTGCCTCATATGACATTTTTTAACAATAGCAATTAAATAATAGTCAAAGAAAGCAATTAGATAACAACAAACACAACGAAAACTATTACAATTATGTTAAGTGCCAATCAAGGAAAAATGTAGCACAAATGAAGACTCGGTAGTTCGATGAAATTACTTTTATTTAAAGTAAATTGCAAGTAAACAAAATAACAGATTCACGGAGACGTATTGAAATCAAGCAGACTTTTAGGTCTTTCTCGTTTAAATGTCGAATACGATCTAATCTTGGTATGGCCCCAGTATTGCTTATATGGGCGTTCACGCGACGCGTGTGGGTTAGAAGTTCCAAAATCTATCTTCCCAGATAATAAATTAAATCAAAGTGTCCGCTGTGGTTTCGATACGTGACGTTCACAAAAGGGTGGTGTTGCGAAAAATGAAAACATACCCCCATTAAATCTTTGGGGTATAGGGAAACAGGTAAAAAGACCATTCCCACGCATTTATGTGACAAATATTGCTATCTAGGATCTAATCTATACTGATTGAGATTCTTTCTCTGTGGAATCGTGGGAGTTTGCAGAGCCGTGAGAAGTTGGTACACAACACCCCTGTTGCGAAATTTGAAATTATACAATACAAACATTTATAATTTCAAACAAAATAAGTAACATTAAAGAAGTGACAAAGCATTACAAGCTCACAAATATATCAGTGATCAAAAGTTTAAGAGATGGAAGATTCTAGTGAAAGTGTAAATAATCGCTTAACGTTATTACATACATAGCTAATGCAAATATAGGTATGTCAGTCATTTATGATGTCAAAATAAGATTGTACAATAGTTCCTTAATATAGATTAAGACAAGAAAGTTTTCAAAAGTAAAAACATATAAGCTAGATGTTGGAGAAAACATATTAACAATATTCAATTAAAATGATGAAATTACATTAATACAAGCAGTCATTATAACTGTGTTTACATTAATGAAAATAAGAATTCTTAAAAGTAGAGCAATAAAAATTTATCATAACAAGTACATATTGAAATAGAAATTCATTAATTTTAAAAATACATACTCAAATAGGGCTACAAAAAATAAAAGTTTGTGATTACAATTAATAGTATTGAGTCTAGCATTTCTCCTTACAGACGCTGTTACGAACAGGACAAAGCCTGCGCCTACCGTCAGGCAACCGAACTTTCGAGTTCTGTAGTTGACGTAATCACGTCATATAAATGGTAGAAATTTCTGATGTGAATGAAGCAGAGCAAAGGCCCCTTTCAGGGCCAACGCCGATCGCCGGGACCCGGTTGGGGATGGGTACCATGCCGAGGACAGCGCGCGAGTTCTCGGCTGCGGTGGTTGTCCTTATACGTGTCTCGGCGTCAGGCGGCGGCACCCGGGAGAGGGGATGAGCGAATGCGGAGCCTCAGCTCCATGAGAACGCATCCCGCTGATGACAATGGAAATGCGTTAGAGTGCATGATCTGACATGTGTATGTTTTTGCTGAAAATATTATATGAAAATATTAATGTTCAGATTTTTTAACATTTCAGAGCTCTCTAATATGATGGAAATTAATGGTTTTTTGATTTCAGATGGAACTGAATCACAATTCTATGTAATAAGATACCGCATTTTCATTGTTTTAATAAAAAGAGCGGGCGGGAGATGTTTTTATTTGCGCACAAGGCGCATTTTGTACCCTATTATCATCATATTTGCCAGATAAGCAACATTAAAGTTGTCTCAACACTTATAAAAGATAAGTAGTAGAGTCACACACATGCACACACTCTGTAAGACATAAAAAGTTGTCTACAGATGACACAATAAATGATTGACTGTATGGCATAACAGATTGCCAACAGATCATTGGTAAAAACATACATTTTTTATGGCAAGGAAAAATCTAAATACTTTTTCAAATACATTATTAATGAGTGAATCACAATCACATTAATATGGAAACATAAGTCTGACACCACCAACACAAAACCAGCCGCCGCTTATGAGCGACATACTGGGCTGGGTTTTTTCCATACAAATGCTCATGAAAACACACAAACCGGAATAACTTCCGTCAGAGGTGTCTGATTTTGATAATTCTTTTTGTATAATGATCAGTGGATCAAGACCTATCTGGAAAATATACACACTCATATGTGCAAATAATTTTGAATAAATTACAAAATTAGTTTTTTGTTGAAATGTTTAAAAATTCATAACTATAGTAAGCTGCGACTTACAATAAAGTGTGATATATCAACAGATGCGCTGCGACGCACTCTATATAATAGACACAAAAAACTAAACCTAAAAGTTAATTTGGATTTTTAAGAGATTTAACTGTTAAAATTTCATAGCCCGCCGGGCCAGAAAATGAGATATATTTTAACTGTTGCTTTAATAATAATGTCTCAAGGTTGCCACGCAATATGTCAGACTGTTTATTGAGACGCAGTCAATGTAATGACATATATGTAAATCCTCCGGGGGAGGTGCGTTTAATTTAATAATTAAAAAACTGTAATATATGTAGTAGAAATAAGCGGCCGAAACGCGCCATTTGTATGCAAACTGTAACTTGTTTTAATTGGCTTCGAGGCCGGGGCCTCCTGGTCCCGGCCGAGGGTATAAATATCGCATTCAAGGCGGACCGGCTCTCAGTCTGGTTTAGAACGCCGTGGCAAACCCTTCACGTGTGTTTCATTTACTTACCCGACTACCTCCTACGATTTTGCTGCCTGCTGACGTCGCCCGCTCTCGAGCTCGAGCCGAACTACGTCATCGAGATCTGCTGTTGCTGCCTGCTAACGCCGAGCGCTCTCGCTTCACGCCCGGTACTTGATATCGGCGGCGATCGCCTTGCGGTGTGCTGACACTGAGCGGACATTCACGCTCGGTACCTACTGCTTCTGCGGTGTGCTGACACTGAGCGGACGTTCACGCTCGGTACCTACTGCTTCTGCGGAGTGCTGACCGCTGGCGCTGATTTTGCCAAGCTAAGTATTTCTTCGCAGTTCAACCGTCTTTTTTAAGACGATTATTCTTGACGACCTCGTCGAGTTTAGACATTTTGCTCGAAGCAAATTCTTTTGCTGTCGCCTCTGGTGCACATTCCCGTGTACTAATATCGCTCTTTTTCCAGCTGCTCACACGGTGCGCCCGTGCTGTGTGAGACATCCCGAAGGCTTCTGAAGCGGAATCAGCGGACCGCACCTTTGTTGCCTGTTCTGTGCGGAACAGACGCTGAAGGAGTCCTTTTAGGAGACGGATTCGACTGATCGTCTCTAGTTTCTATATTAGGTAGTTCTATCATCTCATCAGGTTCTGTATCGCGTTGCTTGCGCTTAGTACAACAACTGATCATATTCATAACAGGATTAAATGAGATAGAAGGATTCTGATAATTTGCACGTTGGTCAGGTTCATTAGGAGTTACATAGTTTTAAATTTAGAGGGCAAACAATTCATTATACAACATTTCAATAGTTTGAATAAGATAAACAACCCAATAACTATCGCAAACATCATTCCAACATAATAAAATAAGTCATAAGTTTTCTTAACATCGGGATGATTCATAACATTTTTTATATTTTCTTCTATTTTTCCGAGTCTTTCCGATGAATGATGTAACTCATCGAGATTTATGTTAGACAAGTGCAAAGGTGGTAACATATTTGATTTCTTAATACAGCAATCATCTCCTAAGATATCAATGCTGGGCAATATATGTTCAATAGAGCTAGAAAAAGATCTAGTTGCAACTAGGTGGGATGTAGACGTATAAAGTTTACAATCACTCTTGATTGTGATTATCCCAGTGATACTCAGGATGATGCTCTCTCTACGAGCGTTGTAAATTTCAATTTCCTGTTTTCATAAAACCTTTTCCTAATGTTTGTATTTTCTAACTTTTGGTAAATATCATAATTGTAGTTAGAAATTCTAATGTTGCAAAGGGATGAAATCCTTTTATATAGTGGATTCATCATTTCTTTTTCGCAAATGGAATGCACAGAAGTTACAAATAAAATGTTTATATTTTTACATAAGATAATTTGTATCACCTAGATTATCCTAGAATTCAAGTCATCATTGATTATGTGTATAAATAGTTGATTTCAAATTGGAATAAATATTTATGTATTTGTTGTTTATATAAAAACATACTATAAAATATCTTTTATCATAAATAATAAAACTTAGCTTAAAAGTTTATTTACTAATTTAGAGATATATAACAAAGAACATTAATATTTATTAATCAATAATCAGTATTCTATGACATTTCCAAGACACGTGGGTAGGTTTTTTCAATGGAAATATGAGGTAATACAAGATTTAATAAGGTGATTTTGTAATCAGCATGGCTGACAATTTAAGAAAAATATTAAATTTATATTTAAAATTAAAAATATAAATTTTTATAATAAATGAAATGTTAAATTTGCAAAGATTTCATAAACTTTTTATTCTCATAAGGTTTTTTTCTTGTAGTTAATTAGTTAGCTAGATTTATTAATTAAATATTTAATTTCAGAGGTTCAACATTTCTAGAAATATTTTAGATACAAGTAATAATTTCAGATAATAAGAATAAAAGTAGAACTCAGTACATATGTATTATGAAAAAATTCCGAAGGGTAAACTAGAAGTGAATTCGTCCTTCGATTACATAATTTGTTTATTTTAATTATTGTTTTATTCTTCCTTTCGTTTAATATAATTCCAAGATAACATATTCAGATTTATATAAATTCAAACCAGAATTTATGCTGTAGTTATGTTTTATCGACTTGGTAACTCTGTAGAATTACTGTGTAAAATTGAATTTATAAAAACACAATTCATTCAGGTAAAAAAAATCGATAATTGAATTAACATTATTTCGATTATCGTCATTTAAAAATAGCCTTTTTTATATAGACTGGTTATACGAATAATATTTTCTTAATGCATATATTGAAATTTTAAAGTTTTAGGTAACTGTAAATTTCTAAGTTTAACTGTATATGAATTAAACAAATAAAACAGTTTCAATTGAATGATTTGATTTAATTTAATTAATTATTTTTTGAAAGTTTTAACTTCTACATTCATAGACATGTACTCTCCACACGCAAAGGATCTTAGAATATGATCTAGAATAGGATATTAGAATACGAGGAAAAATAAAATAAGTATACTTAATTGTTAATTGCAAAATATATCAATATACTTTTAATTTCAAAAGAATATTCATAAATCATTGTAAATCAAATATATATATTTTTTATTATTATTTTCATTTTAATATTTTCAAAGGTTTTGATTTGAGACAGGTAAATTTGGTATAGAATCCTTATCAGGATTTATTATCTCATAGCTAGTCGCGTATTATAAAGTATAGAATAATTACGAAAAAAATATTTTTATTTCTAAAAATTGTGATTTTTTTTTTTTAAGATCAATAACAGTTGATCATCTAAATCGTAGCCAAATTCTAGAATGGCTGTATATGGGTTACATGATTCAAACAAAATGTTTATTGAAGATTTTGTTTACAAATAAATAATTATTTATATAGGATGGGACATCCCGAGAATATATCTTAATAATTACATGATGGATATATATCTAATTATTGACATTGGAAGTTAAAACATTAAATTAATTCGATTTAGAATTTAGATTTTCAAATTAGATATTACAAATGAGTTTTCTAATATCTTTCGCTAAACGTTATGGAACGGACAGGGTTGAGCCATGTAAAAAAATGAGAACATAACATGACCACTATGAGCGGCGCGTGTCCAAAATAAATCAGCCGCTACATACAGAAAATTGCATTGGAGACGAGGCGTGTATGCCGCTACTGAAAATCGGGTTGCCGCTCGGAGCGCGCGCAAGTCAGTGCCCAGCGGCTGTTGCCGCGACTGGAGGGGGGCCGCGCGCGCATACTGCTTCCAACTAGCTGTAGAACAACATCGTCCGGACACTAGCCCTGAGATTGGCCCTTTGTTAAATGAATATGAAAAATGCAGCCTGTTTGGCCGCCGATGTTATTTCCAGCTACAAGTGTCGATACAAATATGTGTGGAATTTGTATATGTTATGAAAATATTTTAAAAATATGTTGATGCCTTGTAAGAAGCAGCGCTTGGCGCCCTTTTTTGTATGCAATATTGTCATGTGCATTATGTTGAATCTCTGATGAGAAAAATGTATTGGAATTTTATGAATTTTTATGAATAAAATGGAAATAAATAATTTTTTATTTGGCACCTATTGGTGCGTGGACAAAGGTTAGAAGTTTGAGCCGAAGGGATTCTTCCGCGATGTAACGCCCCAAAGTAAAGTATGTGTGTGGCACGCGGTACCCGCGATGTTCGCCAACACTAAATGGGCATGAGTGTGGCACGCAATATTCGCCAACACGGGAGACGAGTCTCGCTGCAGAGGGTCTCGTCTCTTTCTTTCCGCCGTTGAATCCGCCGACGGGCAAATAAATGTTTTTTTGAATATTCAGAGATTTTACAAACTTACCTGACCGGCTATAACTTCTAACGCCTAGTACTCAAATTCCGAGCCCCCGTCTGAGATGCGTATATGGGATACCCTCCACGGGGGCCCGAAGGCCTGCACCGGGCGCCATCGTGGAGATGGTCATCATGAAATAAATGAGTACTGGAAGACCGTGAGAAAAATTTTGTATTTTTCTCGATTTGGAAACGGTGGACGCCTGTTTTCGGGCCCACGTCGCGGTAAGCTCGCGCACACGGCTCGCCGTGGAGAATATTAAAAAGTCGAAATTTTAATCGACAATCAGAGCGGCTTATCGTGGACGAATTCCTACTTATGTAGTGTCATTGCATTCCTTTACTGAATGCCTGTCTGGAAAATGTATTTTTATACATGTGGAATGATATAGGCGCGCCTGAGAGTGAAATAAAAAATTGGTTTTTGGCGCTTTTTTGAATGCCTATAACTCAGTAAATATTTACCTGAAATATTTGGAATTACTGTTAAAATGAGCGCTTGCATGCGCAAATTACATTTGTCATAGCAAAACTTGTAAAAATGCTGTTTTTGATTTTTTATGAATTTTTGAAAATTTGAGCCGTTTGTGGCGAATTTAATTTTAGTTTTTTGGGCCTTGTATGACCCAGCCCGTCCAAATAACTGTGTTATTATCATCTGCTAGGTCTGTTATTACAAAATAACACAGTATTAGTCTCTTGGGAGCTAAAATGCATTTTTTATGAATTAATTTGTATCTGTCATATGAAATCTGCCGCGCGGTGAAATTGTGCAACCGCGAATGACGTAGTTCACCGCTCGGCCGCTGGGAGCGCTGCGGCGCCTTCCCAGAATTACGCAATCTCATTGGTTTCTGTAACATGCTATGACGCAATCTTGTGAAATTTTGAATTTGGTATAAATAAAATGCATTTTTTGAGCGAGTACCACAGATACGCCACTCGCGTTGGTACGAGAATCGCTATTTGGACAATCTTCTTGCTGCCTTTTCTTTCTGACCCCTGCTCATCTACTTTGGACTCTGCTTTCTTGGATTTTTGTGACCACTGCTTTCTGACTTGGACTTCGCTTCGGATTTTTTCTTCGACTTTAATACGATAAAAGCACTACTTCGGCGTTTGACTTCTGGCATATCCACGGACTACGAGCTTCACAGCAAATTCTGGTGGCGATCTCTGCCCCACCAGCGAAGACTACTGAGCCGCATAAAAAAGGTGTTCCCATCCGGAACACGTTACATGGGTTCAGATTACTTATATTATTAATTATTTGTAGTGATTAATGGATTTTTTAGATTTCTGAAATATTGAAGTGTCAAAATTTCTCTTATTGTAGATCAATTTTATAAAATTATAAAATTTATTAATTAATTAATTTATTAATATTAATACTAAGATTCGATGCAAGAGTAGGTTATAAATGTAGAGAATTATTATAAGTAGAACATCGGCGTCGCAATAAAGCTTCTTCGCCTCATAAATATATAATTTTAATAATACTGCTTCAATCAATTAAAATTTTTAACGATTTAGAAATTATAATCAGACCAAGGGTCTGTGAAAAGTGATATATTAGGTCCTTACATATGAAATTGACGTTTAGTATGGGAGGAACATAAAGCCGATTTTTTTATTATAATATATTTATTTAATCAAAGTATGTACCATTGCTATCTATGCACTTTTGCCATCTCATAGGTAGTTCATCGATCCCTTTACTAAAAAAACCATTCGGACGGGAATCAATAAAATCTTTGAAGGCGGTTTGGACTGCCCCATCGGAGTTGAATTTTTTCCTTTGCAAGAAGTTATCCAAATTTCGAAAAAAATGGTAATCTGTTGGGGCAAGGTCCGGAGAGTACGGTGGATGTCTTAGACATTCCAATTGAAGCTCCTCTAATTTGGTAGCCGTCTGTTGTGCAGTGTGTGGTCTAGCGTTATCATGAAGCAGCAGTGGCCTAGAGCGATTAACCAGCCTCGGTTGTTTAGCAGCTAGCTTTTCCATCATGGTTTGCAGTTGCTGACAATAGACATCTGCCGTAATCGTCTGGCCAGATTTAAGAAAGCTGTAGTGAACGACACCAGCACTAGTCCACCAAACGCTCACAAGTAACTTTTTTGGAGTCAATTTTCGCTTGGGGCATGGTTTGGCTGGTTCGGCAGGGTTCAGCCATTGCGATGAGCGCTTCCGATTATCGTACAGGATCCACTTTTCATCACAGGTAATGATTCGATTTAAAATCCCTTCATTATTGTGCCGGTTGAGTAATGCAACGCAGCAGTCAACGCGCGTTTGTTGATTTGCTTCACTCAATTCGTGAGGTACCCACCTTTCAAGCTTTTTCACCTTACCAATTTGCTTCAAGTGGATTAAAACAGTTTTATCACTAACACCGCAGCCTGCAGCTAACTCGGATGTGGTTTGCGATGGATCCGCTTCCACAATAGCCTTCAATTCTTCATTATCAACTTTGGTCTCCGGCCGTCCACGGGGCTTGTTCTGCAGGTCGAAATTTCCAGAACGAAAACGTTGGAACCAAAAACGCACTGTGTTTTCTTTTGCGGCACCGTCGCCATACACATCATTAATCCTTCGAGCCGTTTCTGCAGCACTGGTGCCACGGTGGAACTCGTACTCGTAAATAACGCGATATTTCAAGTTTTTCATTTTGTAAACTGAGTGACGCAAAGAAAAAAACAATTGAGGAAAAAACAAATGAATTATAATTTTCAAAACACAAGTACATGAGTAAATAGCTGTATAAATTTGGATTTGGAATTCCTAACCAAAGAGAAGATATTTGAGATCAAATTTGCCAGTACGGTAAAACGCCAATTTCATATGTAAGGACCTAATATTTAAATTTAGTTCCATAAAGATATCATTGAAAACGTTTGGATATGGACAACCTAAAGAGCTTCATATCGATGAAAGCTTTGTTTCATTTTTTTCTTCATTAAATGTTTGCAAAGCATGTGCTGTAGGCAGGTATTTGATCTTGCAAAAGGACAACACCGATGGGGGTGTCGAGGTTTCCGTTGTTAGATTGAAACCTTTTTTTTAAAAATTATGATGGTGGATAATAGGTTCCGTCAATCTCTTTTCTTTGGAACTTGAGTGTCTTTGTTGTCCTTCAGAACAACTGAAGACTACATTTCTTTCATTGTTTTGTTAGGGATTTTAAAGGTTAAGAGTTTTAAAAAGTTATTTATAATTTTTGAATAAGATTCTAAGTCCCAAAATGCTTTCATATCGCAAGGTGACTTATGAATTGAATAGTAAGTAACGTGTACATTTTTTTTTTGCTTTTTCTTGATTAGAGATGATGTGTCTCAGGCAAGTTTTTGTATAGATTGTTATTGTAGACACATGTATTTTATATTTAGTATTAGAAGAGATTATAGTCTCAAAGGTGTAAAGTAATTTTTACTACATATAAGTATGTTTCACAAAGTATGTATAGAAATATTTATATAAACATACGCGTTTCGAAGACTTCGATTTGTTTGTTCGAATTTTGATGACATAAATCTAGAGTTTTATTTCTAGACAAATGCATAAAATATAATTACATATTATTAAGTACATATTTATGTATATCATATTAATAAATAGATAATGATAATAGATTTAGTGCCGGATTTTGGCTTTCTACTAGGCGTTCGGTAGATAGCTTCTTTTTTTTTTTTTTTAAGACATGATTTGTCTTGGAGTCTCGAGAGAGGGAAACTAGGGACCTGTACGGATGAACTCCTTGAAAGGTGTGAACACAGGCACAAGCCATTCGTTATTAAATTTATTTAAATTTAATTCGAGACAGTAACTAGGGACATACACGGATGAACTCCTTGAAAGGTGTGAGCATCAAGCGCATTCCTTCGTTATTAGGTTCAGAAGTATTAATTTAGTAAAGATTCTGAACATGGATATATCCGTTCCTTTATGTAGGAGTAATTAAAATTTAGGTTCGGACTTTATGCCGATTCTCCAAATAACATGTAGTGCTGCTGTGTCTATAAATAGATTTGATTCGGACTTTATACCGATGTAGACTAGACACAGTGCTACATTTGAATTTGACATTCTGTCAAATTTTTATATGCTCCTGTGTTTAGGAATTTCCTAAGAATATGTTTCGGACTGTTTACCGTTGTCGCTAAACACAGTGCTATATTTAAATTGGATTTTTCAATAAGGATATATCGTTAACACTCTGGTGTCTAGGAAAAAACTTTTTTTTTTGATTCGGGCTTTATGCCGATAATACGCTAGACACGGTGCTATCATTATTATACATGAATACTATAATTCATGAAAGATTCACTTCTCGGGGACCGGCAAGAATTCCCTCGAGAGCCGAAGAATCCCTTTTTTGGATTTTAGATAAAGGTTCAAGATTTTTCTTGGTACTCTTTGAAATTTAAATTGCAACAATTAATAGCAATGATAATAATATAAAATAATGTTATTTAGGATTATATTGTAATATTTTTTTTTTATAATATAAATATTATATTGATTATGATAAATATATTGAAATATAAAATATTTTAAAATAAAGTCAAGATTTTGTTTCATGTAATTGTTCCCAATAATAATTTGTGGATTTGTAGTTTGATTAAATATTTTAGAAGAGATTGTAGATAAAATCTTTCATAATAATTTGGTTGAATTAATCTTTTGAAAAAATTTGCTAGATTTAATTTTTTTGAGAAATTAATTTTAAAATATGTTGATTTTTTAGAGTCTAAACAAATTTTTAATTCGTGATTATTATATTTTGAATAAAATTTTGTTTTATATTTTTTTTTTCTACAGTTAAAATTTATGTGCGTGAGTTTGTTTATCGCTCTTTGACAAAATTTTGACATAAAAAATGGTTGAAAGTGGTAGGAGGTCTCTACATCGCTACCTGAGAGAGAATGGGGACCGTTATCGGTTTCCATTTTGCGAATGAACAATATAATTAAATCAATACAATGAATTTGGGAAAAGAGGTTCAGACATGGGATTAGAATAGTACACAATACAAATATTTTTAAAAAAATGAGAGAAACAAAATATGATATGATATGAAATACATAAATTAAAATATACGTGAATCATTTATAATGCACTTACAAGTAAGTCGTCTTCATTTTTGATAGCTTCCTGGTGACCGCTAACCGCAACTAGACTTGTGATCGATGAGGTTGATCGCCGCCGTAGGTCGCTGGTTGCTTTATTTGCCACTCGTCTACCCTCGCTGCAAGCGGTGTCGCTGACTGCTACCGGGACTTCTCCTCCGCGTTCGCTGTCGCTGCTTCACCTGGATGCTGGCTGATCTCCTGGGCTGGACTTCGTTGGACTTCCGGTTCCTTCAGGACGTCTCCTTATTGAACTTTGGTCCGGGTAGTGAGTTCTTCCTTCAGTTTAAACCACGAGAGTGGACCGTCTTGATATTGATTTTCTTCAGTCTTCAACTAATTTGATTGCAAGTCAGATGCCAATCAAAAATCTTGAATGTCGATGAGTCCTTTATATCTTGACGTTGTCGAAGTTTATCACACGCGCTGCCACCAAATTTGTTAAGTGCCAATCAAGGAAAAATGTAGCACAAATGAAGACTCGGTAGTTCGATGAAATTACTTTTATTTAAAGTAAATTGCAAGTAAACAAAATAACAGATTCACGGAGACGTATTGAAATCAAGCAGACTTTTAGGTCTTTCTCGTTTAAATGTCGAATACGATCTAATCTTGGTATGGCCCCAGTATTGCTTATATGGGCGTTCACGCGACGCGTGTGGGTGAGAAGTTCCAAAATCTATCTTCCCAGATAATAAATTAAATCAAAGTGTCCGCTGTGGTTTCGATACGTGACGTTCACAAAAGGGTGGTGTTGCGAAAAATGAAAACATACCCCCATTAAATCTTTGGGGTATAGGGAAACAGGTAAAAAGACCATTCCCACGCATTTATGTGACAAATATTGCTATCTAGGATCTAATCTATACTGATTGAGATTCTTTCTCTGTGGAATCGTGGGAGTTTGCAGAGACGTGAGAAGTTGGTACACAACAATTAATTGATAGTCAAACAAAACAATTGGGTAACAACAAACACAACGAAAACGATAAAGAGGAAATAATTAAATACGTATACTTGTAGGTATGCTTGCGCACAGAGCGTTACAAAGTGGCAGACTGAAAGTGCGTAATATTAGGTCCTTACATATGAAATTGGCGTTTTGCCGTATTGGCAAATTTGATCTCAAATATCTTCTCTTTGGTTAGGAATTCCAAATCCAAATTTATACAGCTATTTACTCATGTATTTGTGTTTTGAAAATTATAATTCATTTGTTTTTTCCTCAATCGTTTTTTTCTTTGCGTCACTCAGTTTACAAAATGAAAAACTTGAAATATCGCGTTATTAATGAGTACGAGTTCCACCATGGCACCAGTGCTGCAGAAACGGCTCGAAGGATTAATGATGTGTATGGCGCCGGTGCCGCAAAAGAAAACACAGTGCGTTTTTGGTTCCAACGTTTTCGTTCTGGAAATTTCGACCTGCAGAACAAGACCCGTGGACGGCCGGAGACCAAAGTTGATAATGAAGAATTGAAGGCTATTTGGAAGCGGATCCATCGCAAACCACATCCGAGTTAGCTGCAGGCTGCGGTGTTAGTGATAAAACTGTTTTAATCCACTTGAAGCAAATTGGTAAGGTGAAAAAGCTTGAAAGGTGGGTACCTCACGAATTGAGTGAAGCAAATCAACAAACGCGCGTTGACTGCTGCGTTGCATTACTCAACCGGCACAATAATGAAAGGATTTTAAATCGAATCATTACCTGTGATGAAAAGTGGATCCTGTACGATAATCGGAAGCGCTCATCGCAATGGCTGAACCCTGCCGAACCAGCCAAACCATGCCCCAAGCGAAAATTGACTCCAAAAAAGTTACTTGTGAGCGTTTGGTGGACTAGTGCTGGTGTCGTTCACTACAGCTTTCTTAAATCTGGCCAGACGATTACGGCAGATGCCTATTGTCAGCAACTGCAAACCATGATGGAAAAGCTAGCTGCTAAACAACCGAGGCTGGTTAATCGCTCTAGGCCACTGCTGCTTCATGATAACGCTAGACCACACACTGCACAACAGACGGCTACCAAATTAGAGAAGCTTCACTTGGAATGTCTAAGACATCCACCGTACTCTCCGGACCTTGCTCCAACAGATTACCATTTTTTTCGAAATTTGGATAACTTCTTGCAAAGGTAAAAATTCAACTCCGATGGGGCAGTCCAAACCGCCTTCAAAGATTTTATTGATTCCCGTCCGAATGGTTTTTTTAGTAAAGGGATCGATGAACTACCTATGAGATGGCAAAAGTGCATAGATATCAATGGTACATACTTTGATTAAATAAATATATTATAATAAAAATAAATCGGCTTTATGTTCCTCCCATACTAAACGCTAATTTCATATGTAAGGACCTAATACACGAAGCAACAAGTGAGAGAAGAAATGCAACGTCGCTTGGATATATTTTCGTCTCATTCTCACTTATCGGATAGATGCTTTACGTTTCAATAGTTCAAAACCGAACATGTCATGTTTTATAAGGTGCCGCCTAATAGCACGCAGGCATTATAATATAATTCTTAGACTTAATATTTGAGGTTTTGAATAACCAATAAATCATCATCATTAAATAATTTGACTTATTTATACACCCAACTTCAAAATTCAGTGAAAACAGTAACATTTCATCACCTTTATAATTATTTAAAAAGAATAACGTAAATTCACGTAATCGCACTGCTTTTTAACAATACTTACTCATTGATTGTGTCATTTGAATGACACTTCATAGGTACAAAATAGCAATCTTTATGTGTGGATATCTCAGAAACCTGACACTTTAGGAGTTTATGACCATAGTTTTATGTTTGTATGAATGTCCTCTATCGTTTTATATAGGTTTCATAGTTGGTCGCGTTTAAATGGCAGCGACTATGCAAACTTTGTATGAGAGAGGTTACAACCCCTTTACATACTGTAGAATTCGTTATACAACAATATACGGAGAGCGAGTTTGAGCAACACCTTGTCTAGATGGTGTTGGTTTGAGCGTGGCGTCACGGGCGCAGCTCGGTTAAAGAATGGTGTAGGTACTAGAGATGAATCGTTCATGAATGAACTATTCTTTTAGAACAGTTCACTTTACTGAACGAACGAACGGTACAGTTCACTTAAGTGAATTAGTCGTTCACTAGTTCAGTAGATGAAAAATAAATTATTCATTAAATTCTGCTAAAATTTTTGCGTAGTTAAAATTTTGAGACGGTGAATGGATAACATTTTTGGAAATGTAATCTTTTAGGCAGCGAACAGTATGTTTTTGTGATCTGATTGACATTCCTTCGAATTAGTATGTTTTTCGATATATTTTTGGCGACTTTTTTTTAGGTCACCAAATGTTACTTTGGGAAAAATGTCGGTAACTGTCTTTGATATGTTTTTCCCGTTTGTAACGTTTGTCGTCTGCAAGGGTGTATTTTAGGTGAAGCTTTTTTTTTTTGAAGGAAGTTTGGAGTTTTTTTTTTTTTAAATAGAGATGCAAACACGGAATACGTGTCACATGAATATAAATCGAAAGTTTAAAGGAGAGGCTTTAAGAATAAGTTTTAAGAGCTTGAATGATTTTACTTTAAACTTATTTATTAAAAGTCTAATATATTATTTGAGATCTACTTTTGCAAGCTCAAAGCTATGCTTAAAATTTATTTACGTGATT